>JAOTAV010047118.1:0-16873 GCA_026546445.1 Cyclargus thomasi
AGCTTCAACTAGCCCTGCCCCGCGGTGTTACCCGCGAATTATAGAGTATATAGTAGCCTATGTATTAATATATATGTTACATAGCTGCTGCTTTTATTTATTTATTTAAAACTTAATACGCACAAAAAGTACAAAGGAGGACTTAATGCCTACGGCATTTCCTACCAGTCAACCTTTAAGCGTTACAGCTGAGATATTCATATATACGAGAGGTCGACAATAAACATTAACTATTTAAATCCATCCTATATAATTATAATCTATTCTCAATTCAACCACAGACTTCAATTCGGCATAAAGGTCTCGTTACAGGCCATTATTTTTATGAAAAAAAACATAACAGACTTAAACTATAAACAAAAGAGTATTTCGTGTATGATTATCGTGTCATATCAAATTATTGTAGTGTTCGTAGCGCTTTATTTGTTAAAATTTCCAACATAAAATCGGATGATTTTTAAAATAAGGATTTATTTTAAAATAATATTGGTATTCCACGCTCCTCCTCCATATCAATTATAACTGTGGGAAATTACATTTTTTTATATCTACCCGTCTTTCGTAAAAAGGGGTATAGTTTTCCGCTTGAGTATTAATATAATATGTATATATAGATACATTAATACTCGAGATATACTTTAGGGTATGAATGAGTCCTCTGTATAGTATACTCTATACAGAGAAGTCCTTCACACTCTAAAGTATTATCACTTTCTATTTTTACATGTCGTACATAGATGAATCAAAGAGTCAAATGATAGTGTTTATAACCTAAGTCAAAATCAAAATCACAATCTTTTTATTCAAAATCAGTACTTAAAGTATACTTTCTGAACGTCGAGACTACGGTGCCTACCACCGGTTCGGGAACTAACCCGGCGAGAAGAACCGGCGTAAGAAACTCATAAGAAAACCTTTTACCAAAACGATGGAAAATATCAGTATTATGTCTTAAAACTAATTTAATAAACAGTACTTGTTTTAAATACATAAGTAACTGTAATTCAATGTAAATATTACAATCTATTATAACTTATCTGTAAAATAATTATAAAAAAAAAACAAATAAAAAACTTCACCTTATTATTGCAATATAACGTAGTAGGTACTTAACTAGAAATCATTGAATAAGATCTACCAAGAACCGATAAATCACTACAAGCCCTTATTTAACTATGACACATTATTGACGGATGAGCAGAGATTTTTCTAGCATGAATCCTTTTAGATGTAACTTTGAATCATAGTTAGCACGGCAGATGATTTTTGGAACTGTCGGTCGAGTTTGGAACGGTTCTTAGAATCGTTAAAAATTTGAGTGAAATATGCAGTACGAAGCAATAAGGAAAATGTGGTTTTTTGATCTTATACAATAGTGGATACTGAATATAGTAAGCATAAGCAAAGTACCAGTTACCAGCAACTTGTTCAATATATATTTTTAAATAACAGTTTTTGTACAAAAAATTCATTATGAAATTTCTTTACCTATTGCGTTCTTACAGTATATCTAATACTATAAGAACACATTTTTAAAGAAATTTCCTTCAGCAATTACAAGACAAGAAAACTTCCTTACGAAAATTTCAGAAAAGTATATTTTAATAATTAAAATAAACAATTGTTTGTATGAGTGAAGGGATAAAACAAGGGCGAATGTTCGTATGAAAATAGTTCTCAGGGCGAGTGAAGCCGCTGGAAAATGCTAATCCGGAAACGAACAAAAGATCTCATCTAAGAAGGAATTATTGTCCCAAAACAAAATTGTTTCTTACTAATTTTATTTAAGCGCTCCTCTTTAACTGCTTAAGTAATAAAAGAATTTCACATTCCTACAATAGTTGGCTGGTCAGACTTGACTAGATGCCGAGGATTTCAGAATAATTGGGTAATTAAAGCGTAGAGCGTCCGTGGCCTAGTAGGTAAGATTTTTGGTTTACACTCGAGAGGGTGTAGGTTCGAACCCTGGTGGAGGCGTGTTTCTTCCCATCATACCTGATGGAAAGCAACACCCGTCTGCTCGCTTGCCTCCTAAATATTATTAAAAAAAGTAGTCGGTTTATATTCTTTTTTCTGTTCAATATTTTTAGGCTTTAATGATAGTTGATTTTTTTCATATAAAACTTATCACAACAAGTAAGTTGTTGATAGCCTATACTTATCTGGAACAACGGGCTCTAAGTATTAAATAATATCTTGCAATTAATTAAAGCAATAGGGAATATGCGTATAAAACAAAATTTATTGAATGCAAATTATTATAATAGTGCGGTAAAAGATACACAGAATGATAAAAAATCTCAGATTCCGTTGAGAAATGAGTAAGATTTAAATTTTATATTTTATACCCATCCTTTTCTCTCAAAATGTAATTTAGTATGAACTTTGTATGCAGCTTTGACGTTATTTTAAATTTTATCAAAAAATTTATACGACTACATCGTTTTTCAATAGTGATAGATTTATTTAAATAATTAATTAAAATCATGCATATTCCCCATTGACTTGTTAAAACAATAGTTTCGTAAGAATAAAACGTACGTTTGAAGTATGCAAATCCGCCTGAATTAAACTTGAAAGCGTTGTTAAAATGCGCATAACATTACATCACGACAGGTAATCGCTGAATGTTACGAAGTTCATTGTGATCGATTTGGTAAATTACAAGTACATGTACCATGGGGGAAGTTAAAACAAAGCCAGTTGACGGACCTACGTCATTTAGTCGGCATATGTCAATTCCATGTAATCGTGACTCGTGATAATTATAATAATAACAATATCTATGGACGTTTCACACCACGTCAATCTCGCCCCGTGCTAAGTACCCGAAGGACTTGTGTTACAGGTACCAGACAACGGAAATGTATGTAATACTTTTATACTTTACACATATTTGATGTGTGTGTGTTTGTTACTTCTTCGTGTTTAAACGGCTGGGCCGATTTCAGTAAAATTTAGCATGAAGCTAGCTGACATTCTGATAAACACATAGGCCACTTTTTACGCGGGTAGCACTGCGAGGCACAGCTAGTTTATATTTAATTGCATCAAAATACGTTCAGGGTATTAGTGTAAGATAATTTTAGCACTATATCATTATGAAAACTGTATGAACTGCTAGCAGTACTATGCCCACTTCATGTTAAGGGTGAAGCATCTTTGTTACTCAGTGGTATGAAAAATATATGCTAGCTGATTCCTAGATCCACTCAATATGGAATTATGCATACTTATAACTAAAAAAAACGGTAAAGCCTTTTTGATTCTGAAACCTAACGTTCTATAGGGGAAATTGAAAGAGAGCCAGTTGACAGATCTAGGTCATTTGGTTCGAATATATCAATTCCGTTTAAGTCGTGATCTGTCGGCTGGGTTTGATATAAGGCGACAAATTTATTTAGTTCCGCAATCTAGCTCTGTTTCTACTTCCCTGATTGTACATTGTGATACACAAGTGCCTCTGTGGTCTAGTGGTACAGAGCTGTGCTCTTCACTTGGGTCGTGGGTTCGATTCCCGCTGTGGAAACATGTTATTTCCAAGTTTAGTTAGTACAATGCAGGCTGATTGACAAGTAAGATGATCCATGCGTCGGATGGGCATGTAAAAAGTCGGCCCTGCACCTGATCTCTCGCCAGTCGTGTCGGTCATCCGTCCCACTGGGTTATGAGAGTAAAGGAAGAGCGAGTGCTCTTGTGTACTGCGCCCACACTTGGGCACTATAAAATTACTCCTGCGTAACTGGCCTAGTTTCAATAAAACCGGCCACCGTCACCGAAACCGTGGGAGTTATCATTATTGTGACACGAAATTTTATACGTGAGATTATTTACGTTGTCAGTCTTATAAAATATAATTCTTATAATTTTCCGATTTTCCATACAAATAACCATTTTAATATTATAAATGCGAATCTATGCCTATTTGTCTGTTACCACTTCACGCCAACCGCTGAACCGATTAAGTTGAAATTTTGTACGGAGATACTTTGAGTCCCGGGAACATAAAATACTTTTATCCCGGAAAAATGTACGGTTTCCACGTAATAAAAGAATTTCATATGGGGTTGCGGACATTATATGTACACGATAAATGTTCTCCCAAACTGGCAACACTAAATAACGCGGAAGAGCATAATAACCGAAATTCTTTCCAACTTTGGGGATTTTCAGATGCAGCCTTCAGAGATTTATGGGCCAAACATGTTCGCGTGTTCGATAGAGACCTCTCCTGTCGCTCGAGGGAGTACATGCTTAGATTAAGACACGCAACCATATCAAATTGCTGTAAGGAAAAGATTTGACTACCGATTTTTAGTTAGAATTTTCATGGTGAAGTCCGTTGGTCCACCAACACCGTCAACCGAGAAGGAGATTATTTTGGCTGAATAAAATGCTACTTTATGACATAGACTACAGGTTTCATTTTCGTCTACACCTTTAATGACGGCGACGACATTGACTGTGGAGCGATGTCGCTAGAGAATGAAACTTATAGCCTAGATCATAAAGTTGCATTTCATCGGGCCGAAATCATCTCGTTGTCGGTTGACGGTATTGGTTAACAAACGGCGGTATGTATCCGAATCGACCCAAATAATTTGGATGCCCCGTCGGATTGTTGATCGTTGTAGCTTATTACAGGCAGTAACAAAAAAACTGGCCAAGTGCGAATTGGACTCGCGCACGTAGGATTCCGTACCAGTAAAAAGAAAAAAAATTAGAGAAACGTAGTTTTGTAAGTTAAACAGTTCTAGCTTTACACTTTTGCAGTGCATCTACCATGAAGAAAAAACTTGATAAAAACACATTATTATTATGAGAGCCCGTCTTAATTTTTTTTTTTACATTTGTTGTTATCGCGACGATAGAAATACATTTCAATTTAATAGACCTGGAGACAGACAGATGGACAGACATTGACGTTTTAGTAATAGAGTTCCGTTTTTACTCTTTTCGTACGGGTCCTTAAAAAGTGAACGTTTAACGAAACGAAGAAATATGCGTAAAAATTAGAGGCATCTTTGTGATTTTTATGGAGAAATTTTTTAGCTATCGTGTTTTCGCTACAACAGCCCAGCTATCGCCCTCTTCTTAAGTATTATATTATCCTGTATATATTACACATTAGTAAGACAGTAAAAGCTTATTCATAATGGTCTCATTAAGTCATAATTATAGTGAGTCACCAAGTTCCGCGTCCCAGCCACTGTATCTTCCCGCTTGAATCACCCTTTGTTCGATATATAAACAAAAAATATTTTCCCACGAAATAATACACACTGATTCATAACTTTAATCATACTCGGTTGGCCAGTAAAAGGCACCTATGACCCTAGATTAGCTCAGACCTAAGGCCATGGTTCATTTCTACGAATCTAGTAACTAAAGATTAGAACTATTGAAATGAATCAAATGTGTTATTAATACAAAAAAATGTCAAATTATGATTATTTTATTTCGTTGTTGTAAATTTAGGTACAGTGAGAACAATATTCTTAAATAAGGCAGATGACCTAAAGCTAAAATCGTACTATCTGGCTAGAAGGACCAGGGGGCCAATTCTCAGGATGTGAGTAAAAGTTCACATTCCAATAAGATATCGAGTGTGAACTTTTTACGAGTGAAACACAGTCTTTATTCTCAGCGCTTCACACTAGAAATATTTCCCCCAGAGGTAGAGTACTTTTCAGTACATTTCACGATTATGATTATGCTTAAAGTAGCGACGCGATCCCCTGTACTAATTGAAGAACTGCATCAGATTTAGCAGTAAAAAAGTTAAAAGTCCCCTTTACTATTCGATATGCAAGCCAAATTATTAATTTGTAGTTAGATAGATGGCCCGATGTAAACGTCAACTCTCTCTATATAGACCTTTTTTAGTCTCCTTTCTGTGAAAAGTATCGTATTTTGGAATGAAACAAGCGATTTAAATCAAAGCATATCAAATGTTTTTTTTTATTAAAATCGATTGATAATAAATTATAAATTGTGAAGTAAGGGGTAGAGAGAACAAACCAAAAATAGGTTTACAAATTTACTTAGCGTCAGGTTTTTTTTTATTTTTATTTATAAGCTTATTGTACAATGTACGAATACAAAGACTTCGATCAAATATTATAAAGATTCACAGTTGCCATCTAAATAGTGGCACGGCAAAACCACTTAAGCGCTATTCCGTTCCTAGCCGCTCAAAGACCGTGATTTTTACTTTTGTACGATTGTGAGCTTTAACTCATTAAGTTGAGTTTTATTTTTCAATAAACTTGATTTGGATTTAAATTGTTTTGTGTCAGATAATCTTGGTGCCATTATTTTATTCATGAAGGGATCTGTGCATCCTATTAATATTTTATCGAAGTTTCTCAGTATTTTCTTTACACTTCTATTACATTGACGATCGCTCAATCTCTCCCTAGCGTTTTGGGGGTGCGATTTAGCAAATGCAACTTAATCTGCCGTCTCCGATCGCGTGCGGGATCACCATTCGTCTGCTCATCCTCGCAAGCTAATCGCTGTACATCACGGTGATACATAATGAGAGGGTTTAGTCATAGATGAAAGGAATTAGTGGCGTGACCTTTTAAATAAAAAAAAAACTCTCTCTCACTGGTGCGGTGGTCTGGTCACCCCTTTTTTAATGACTTACTTAACTCACTTTAATTTTTAAATAGTAATGATTATACTAATTTTATAACTAAGATAATTTGGTAACAACATTGATTAAATTAACTTTAATATTTAATTCAATTAAAATAATGTACATACGTATCGTCATGCACGTCACGTGATCATAAGTCGGCGTTTACGTCAATGGCACTGGTGTCACATCAACACGCCGAAATTAATGTGGAGTGACTCATCTACGTATGGTGTGAGGATACAGCGAGTAGCGGGGAGCCAGCAAAGCGGTGAAGGCCGACTCAAAACGTACGTTTTCCGTATCAGGTTTCCGAATTCGTTTTTCGCATTCACCCGAATGCATTGAGCTAGTAGAATTCCACAAATTCTGTTGACTAAATGCAGAAAACAAATTTGGAAACTTAATAGGGAATATGTACACTTACCACCTAAGGATTTATTGTCTTTTAGATTCAAAACCTAACCTAACCTAACTCGACAAGCATAATCGTTTGAGCGTCCGTAGCCTAGTGGGCAAGGCCTTTGGTTCGCACTCGAGAGAATGCACCATTGAGACATTTTTCGATCTCAAGTACATGATACGAACGCTCATTGCTATGGAAGAGCTATGTTTCGGCACGAATGGACCGGTTTTTAGTTGTCATTGTTGGTTTGTATAGATATGACATTATTTTTGACATAGAAATAAAGACAGATACCGCCTAGATTAGCCAAAAGCACTATAGTTAAATTTCGCCTCTGTTTTTGACTTGTTCCACACAATACGGTCCAACCTTGAACCACAAGGGAAATTTTTATTACATCGCTTTTAATCGAGCAAATGTATTAGTACTTTTAACTTATTTTTAGTGGAATATTTAGAATTTTATTCTAAAATAATTAGAATAATTGAATGTGTTTAACTTTGTAATTCTAAAAGAAATGAGAAATTCGTGTAACTCAGAACAATGAATCATTTTTTACGTATTTAGCGCCATTACGGCATTAGTGAAAAGTATTTGTTTTGTGGTAATTACAGGTAATTAGGAATATACGGGGTGTTACAAATCAAAACTATGATATAAAGTCTTATAGTTACCACAGGTATAACGCCCAGGGTTCAGGAGGCCTGTTGTTCAAGCCGGGATAGCAAGCTACTTCTCTTGAACTGGCTCGGCTTGCTGACACTGGCTGGTCAACGACTTTACTTAGATTAATAGCTTAGAAATTAGGCAAGTTTTGTGTAAACGAAGCCAAAAATACTAGCTTAACAGCTAACTGATACTAGCTTGCGGTTTAATTACAAACCCTAGGGCCGTTTGTCCACCACTACCGTCAACCGAAAACGAGATTATTTCGGACCGATAGAATGCAACTTTATGATCAAGGATATATGTTTCATTTTCTAGCGACATTGCTCTATTTCCATATCGTCGCCATCATTACTGGCGTAGACGAAAATGAAACCTGTCACCAATGTCATACAGTGGAATTTCATCTGACCGAAATAACCTCATTCTTATATATTATGTTCTCAGTTGACGGCGTTACTGGACAGTAATAAATTATTAATATGTTTAACCAAAATGTATGTATGTATGTATCAGTATGTAAGACCCAACTTTATTAAACATGTTATACCAAAACCTAGCATAATTTTAGAATTTATGGCTTTGAATTTTGACGTAAAAAACGCAATTGAATACAAGCGTTCGTCCCTTAACATTTTAATCTGCACGTGAACCTCATAATGTCTCAATGTACTCAACTAAATTACTTGCATAAATCATATCCTTAAACGTTAAGACCGGCCCATCAGGAGGGGTGGTACAATCCACGATAACTTTTCTTAATACCTTCAAATTAGAGTCCACTTCTCTTTAACAAGACGCCAAGATGAATTTCTATTATCTGGTGTTTAGGTTGATTTTTTGGTACAAATCTTTTTAGAATTATCATTAAATCAAATGTCTCGGAAGATAAATGGAAATAATTAGCATTCGTGTTCATTGAGATGTGACTTCTGATCTTTTTACTTTTTTCACAAATTGCTGACTAATGAGGGTCGAACGCGTAAGCTGTATGTTATTTATTTTAGGAGATGAATTTTGTAAATAATTTCAGTTGGAATGTTTGTATGTATTAAGGCAAATAAATAATGACAAACAAACAGAAAAGTATATTCATTTCTAAATGTATGTAGAAAATTATTTTTGTAGTTTGAGGCTGGTACCTATTCAACCCCAAGAACTTATAGCTTTTTTTTAATTTTTTTATTATAATGCAGCAATGTAGACAAATTAAAGGTGTTTTTGGAAGTATCCAAATATTTCCCTTATGGAAGTGTAAATAGCTAGAAAAGAAAACTTTGAGAAAGTGATGCAGCAATAATCCTGTACCACTTTCTACAAATTTTATTATCGGCATTAAATTATACGACAGCTTAAAACCAACAAGCATCCAGACTATTCATTTCTTAAGCATTAGTTAGATCAGATTAATCCTACAAAAGCCCTTAACCGAAAAGTCAACATCTGGTGTTTTTGTTTGTCGAAACCGGTCGATTATTTGTCATAAATTTGTAAAATCGAAGTGATTAAAGTGGAAACAGTGCATAAAAAAGTGTGTTTCATTAAGGTTGAACATGAATTTTAACCATGAATCAACAGTACAATTAATAACATATTATACAAAAATCATGCATTTCAATTTTTTTATGCAATATATTCAATGATAAACCTCCATCACCATAACCCCAACCCAAAATGTCAAAGCATACGAGAAGCATTCCGAAACGGCACAGTAAAAGCTTTTAAGTATCAGGTGTTAGATAATGTACCTGAGATAAGGGAGAGTGTAAATCATGTTTTATAGAGTTTACCTCATAGTCAACATGACCCTTATGTACTTGTAATAAAGGTCATGTTACAGGGAACTGTAACCTGTGGGAATGAACACCTTGTTTCGTTTCGAACAAGTTTTAAATCGCTGTATAAAACGGGAATATTTTATGAAACAGTTTGAATGTGGGGGAATAAGATTTAGTGCTATTAAGAAAGTTCCTTTTTGAGTACTTCAATTGATATATTGAATATCTTATTGTATAAAAATAAGCCAGGTATCCTTCCTGAACATATAATTTCAGAACTCATGAACAGATTTCCACGGTTTTGTATTCGTTGGAAAGGTCTCGGGACCGTGAGGTTTGTAGCATAAAAATTCAGGAAAAAATTCAAGAGAAAAAATTACGACGCGGACGGAGTCGCGAGCAGCCGGTAGTTGATTATATTATGAAGTTAAATTAGGAAAGTACATAAAAAGTGGGGCCATAGGGTTATATTATTTGCAAGAACAATATTATGCATTTACATATTATGCCTTTGTAAGATATTTTGAACTGCAAACGAATTTTCTTTTGCAGTTCAGCATATCTTATATAATATACGTACTCTTCTTCTTCATATAACTTCACTCCTTAGTCCTTAGTTAAACCTCTCCTGGACATCCATAAGTATGAGCCAGAAAGTTTCGGCTAAGTTCAAGTGAGACTTTTTAAAGCTAACAAGCATAATTTCAATTACTCAAATAGAAACCATTACCACATAGTCTTTTTATAAATAAAATGCTAAATTTTACTTTCTTTTCAGTAACATTTAAAGGTAAAATAAAATGCTGGAAAAGTCTACTACATTCTAGGTTTCTGTAAACTGTAAACCCACAATAGTTGTGGTAATTAGTTACGCCGACAGCTGAATTAGTTTCCGAATCACAGCACGTGACTATTAGGAGTTAACTAAATGTTTTTTTTTCAAACATGTTTAAAGTTAAAAACTGATAAAAAACATATCTGTCTGATATACCTGAATAAATTAATATAAAAAAAACACCTTTATATTTATTATTTTTGCTAAGCATCTTTATTATTATTGCTATACGAATGACTTTAACGATATTTTAGTAAAGGTAGGTATTTCATTATTGTTAAAATAAAAAAAAAAATAACAATAATCATATCAATCAATCATCAAATACCTTAGTATTTCTTATTATACTTTTATTGAAGTTTTTATAACAAAATTGGCAGTAAAAATTGTTATAAAACTTGGTGTTGAACAGCACAGCTGCCGCCTACGAAATAAAATTAACTAGTTTCAAAGCTTTATCTGTAAAAACTGCTAAACAATTGTTTTCCGCGCGCAATTAACGAAAACTATTTTCTCAAATGGTGCCAATATAAATACCACTAAACTAGACTATGATAATAGGGGCCTGTTTCACCGCTTACCGTTAACATTTTGTTCGGCTACCCACAACATTTTTGACAGATTCTCCATATAACATCTGTTAAATAAAGTTTTATCAAATAAATAGACTATCAGTAAGCGGTGAAACAGGCTCTAAATCAGTTTAGTTTATTTTTATAGTTTACTTATTATATAAAACATTTTTTTTATTATTTAAATGACAGTGGAATATGCTCCTAACCCTTTAATGGTCATAACATGCATAGGGTAAAAAGATAACGACAACAGTCATGCAATATTGAGAGGTTTAGTTTAGGAGTCTTGTCTGAGTTTGGCACAAAAGTCTAAAGTAACTGACTGAAACTATTTAGGTCATTCATATTTAATCATGACATTTATATGTCAAAAACTGACCACATTTAAGTTGGCGGCTTACGTAACAATTTCCATTTGTTCTGTTTCTCATCTGAAGAACTTAATTTCTGTGAAACAGCTCCACTCGACCTAGTCCATAAAAATAGACTTGTCATGTTTATTAAGCTGGTTCTTATGAGGCCTTACATATTAATACCATTGCACGCAATATTCATGTTATAAATGCGAAAGTGTAATTTTTTATATTTTTAAGTCATTTTGTTCAGCCAAGATTCGACAGGAATAGACTGGAGAAATACTACGGCGTCACAGCAAACTGACGTGAAACAGTGCTTGCACTGTCTTTCTTTGCAGTGTTCACCGAAGTCCCAATTCCCTGTTCTCTTTAAAAACGCACTTACGGATTTTTGATATTGGTAATACTACCAATCCATCGTTAACGGGTACCCGTGAAAGATGGATGTTCTTTCAGTTACTCGTTCTCAATTAGTCCTTCATAATATTAAATAAAAAAAACACCGAACTCAGAACATATTTTGATAAATTAAGGCATAGGTGTGAAATAAACGTAACTTTTTTTTGACACCACAGTTACTACTTATTATAGTTTCGAAAATGTTTAACACCCCTATTTCTTCGTCTTTTTCGAAGACAATCAATTAATTTCTTTACCATTTAAGTTCAAGTTAAATGTCGGTTTGTGCGTCAAGAACTAACAGATAGACACAAAAATTTTATTACTCAATACAGTTTTTCGTATCAATTTGATTTAGAACTGATGATAATTGTTTTTATTTCACTCATCGTCGTAAATCTCTAAATTAAATCTCTGCAGTATTTAATGCAGGAGTTGACAACCATAACTGAAAAACTAAAATAAATTAAAGTCGAATCCTTCGCAGACCGGCTTCGCTGATTGAGGGCCTCGAGAGTTTGTTCACCTCAAATGTAAATCACAAACGTGCATCAGAATTCGCTGTTTATTTTATAAAAATGTATGAAAAACCAGCAACAATTTTTTTACATTACCCGTACAAAATTTTTAACCGTTTTTCAAAATTTTAATAATGATATCGAAATTAAGATAAATGATATCGTAATTAAGGTCCAAATCAACACTTATTTTTCTATTTCTAAACGATCGCGCTTTTATATTATATAGTCGAACCCTTTGAAGAACATCAAACTTACAGCAAAATGAACTTTCATATTCCATTTCATATTCCCCACATTTCTCCACCTGCTTCGCTAACGCCAATATTTTGGCAAATCATTAACGCATAAACCTGCCACCCTAACCAATACATAAACCTATAGTCAACGGTACATTTTTACGGTACATTTTCAACGGTTACACAAGGTACAATATTTCCATCGTGACGTCACGCTTAGCTCGTAGCTCCGCCGCTACGTGCCTGCTACGCGCTACGCAAACATGTCGGCAAAAGCTATCAACGACTTTTTTTTCATTTTCAGCTTCCAGCCGTTTTATTTGAAAGACGGATGGTTAATTCATTGCTCGACTACGTTGAATAGAGGGGAGACGATTTCAGTATTGACTGTTATATTAATGTAGCGACAAAAACTATTATTGATAAAAATTATATAATATAATAATACGTCGATGGATAAAATCACGCAGTATGCATTTCTAAAACATTTTTACTTTTTAACTCACTTCTTAACATTTGCAGCATATTATATTTTTCTATGCTACACAATTACAGCTTCGAGATAAATTACAAGAAGATAAAATATTCGATATATTTGACGACCTCTGTGGCTCGATCGGAAAGAACTTTGGTCGCTCAAGCCGGGGGGGGCGGGTTCGAATCTCGCCGCCGGAGCAAAAAAAAGTATTTCAATGTTCCTGGATTTTGGATGTATATTAAATATGTGTATAGAATAAAAGTTTTAAATATATTTCCGTTGTCTGGTACCTGTAACACAAGTCCCTCGGGTACTTAGCACGGGGCCAGACTGACGTGGTGTGAAGCATTCATAGATATTATTATATTATTTGTATATGTATGAACAACACGTGCGGCCATGTTTGATCACATGTGGTACATCATTAAGGCGGTACGTGTACCGCCTGTAAATCAATAATGTTAAGATAGTTAATCATATATGATTAACTATCTTGCTGTAAGTAACATACAGCAAGTAAAGTAAAGGTGTAGGTTTTTTGAGTATTCTTTGATATTCATTATCAAAATAGCACATTCTGGTAAAAGAAATATATTTCTTGAAGTGACATTCGATTCAATGCATAGCATTACACAAAATAACTGTTATATTTTTCGTCAACAATATCTGTATTGTTCAATTTTCTATTACAACAGAAATATTCCACTCAAAGCTAAGCATAAAAACAAACAAAAGAAATCTAATAAGTACAAACTTCACAAAGAAAAGGTTACGTAACTTTAACAACACAATAATAATAAAAGTGTGTGTTTGTGCCGAAAGATGTCATGTCCAGTACGTGACCTTACACCTCTCTCACTCGCACACTCTTCCTTTCCCTCCTCCCTCTGCCAATAAATATCTCGTTACAGGCTTGTGCGGCAGAAAAAATGTTTTCAACACATAAACTTTCGCAATACGAGAAAAAAACAGCGTTAGATTAATATTTTATTAGATGTTTTTGTGATAAAGTTTATTAATTACTATAGGTCGCCTTGTGGTCGAAATTCGGCCATAAATAGTTTTCAATTCAATTTGGTATAAACGTTCTGTTACCAGGCCATTAAAATTTTTTTTAAATAAAAAAATTATAGACTTCAATCATAAACAATTATCTTGTCATGTCAAAATATTGCAGTATGCTGTAGTGTGCGTAGCGTTTTATTTATTAAAAATACGCACGTTCAGATTTTAAAATATTATTGATATTTCATGCTCCTCTTCCTTATCAACTATAACTGGAAGAAATTTCATACTTTTACATCTACGCGTCTTTCTTTAAAAGGGTTATAAAGTTTTCCGTTATCATATTAATATAGAGATATCGTTTATGTTTTTAATATTGTTTGCTTGAATTTACTTTTTAACCATATAGAATTTTGTTTCTGTACATGCTAGTGAAATTAAGGACAGCAGACTTATAAGATGCTTTGCATGGCGATTCATATTCCCCGTTGCATTTTCTATCATCAGCGGGGTTAGCATAGCCTTTCCTTATCGACACTTCGGAGAAAGATAATGGTAGTTTCTTTCTATATGAAAATTTCTTATGACCGAGCGTGGCACATTACTCCTCGACTCAAGTTTCGGTGTCGACAAAGGACAGAAACTTCCTTTATAGTAATGGTAATAGTACCACAGATTCTAACAGTCGCCAGCTTTACTAAAGACTTTCGATGACGGACGAAATCGAGATAAGAAAGAAACTTTCTTTTTCCCATCACCATGCTAGGGACAGTAGACAACTGTTAGTTTATCCCGAAAAACTGTCAAAATTTCTATACTTTTGTTTGTCTACTGACGCTATGCTAGCTCCGCTGGTAGTTCACAAATAGTCTACCAATAATTCTATTATTTCTATGTTTCATTAATTTTCAAAGAGTTCATGTGTTTTTTTATAATATTTTAGCGGGCCAGCGAGCAGCTGGGTTACCTGATGGAAAGCAACTGCCGTCGCCCATGATATGACTCTTCAGTCGCAAGTGCGTTGCCGGCTTTAATGATGGAATACGGAATGGGAATAGGGGGATTAGGGAAGTTATGCCACCGGTAAACTCACTTACTAAACGAAACACAGCACAACGCCGTTTCACGCCAGTTTTCTGTGAGGTCGTCGTATCACTCCGGTCGAGCCAGCCCATTCGTACCGAAGCATGGCTCTCCCACGGCTTGAGTTCCATGAACAGTAAACTAAATTTAACTTAAGCTTCGACGTGATCAAAGCCAGGCACAGACTGTTAATCTCACGCCCACTCCATTCAGATACATTTTACATTTGTTTCCATGATATTAGACTTCATTCTATTGTAATAAGGTCCATGTAGCAGTAAAACGAGCGGTCAGTACCCTAGCCCGTACCCCAGGGAGTCATTCTCGTGGCGAACGTGATTTCTAGTTTTTTAATGCTACATAAGTTTTCAATTTAGTTCACTCGACTATAAATAATCTCATTTAGTTTCAGACGTTATTCAAAATGGACTTCTGTTTAGTGAAAAGTCTCAATAAATTCAAACAATAAATTGCTAGTTACAATGGTCAAATTTCCTTGTTAAAAAAGGGTTTTGAAAACGAAAATATACAAGCTATATTATATCGGTTTGCAACTGAAGTTTCTTAAAATTTTTATCACTTTATTTTCATAAATTGTGCCAAACTCTTTGGTAAATGAGATTTAAGTCTCCCCTTAGTCTCTTTATTTAACTACGAAAATACGCCAATTTGCACAAATAAAAATATTTTGTCGATAAAAACAAATATCTTTCTGTTTCCCATGACACTTATGGAAAGTAACTTACGAAAACAACATTATTGATTTCAGCAACCTTGAGTTGAAGTGTTTTGGAGATAAGTTTCGGTCAAGTCGATGTTACGAATAATATTTATCTTTAGTTGAAACTGTTTTAAGTTATATATTTTTTGTGTTATAATGCAATAAAAAGTATTCATTCATTCATTTATTTATTCATTCATTCATTCATTCATTCATTCATTCATTCATTCACTCATTCAATTTGAAAAATAAGAAAAGTCTTATTCACTGAAAGCGCAGAGCACAGTACAAAGTTACTGTGGGTGCGCTTTCGGTGTTTGGATTTTAGATAAACCACACAACCTTATTCGCGTAGAATTGGGTTTATCGTGAAGATGGTTTATCGTAATGACCAAGAATTATTAAAATATTTTGATTATTACCACGTCATTACTTCGAATGCTTTTTTCTGTTAACATCTAATTAGAGTACCTACTCTAAACCGCGTGCTCAATTTTGTCTCTCTCTCTTTCTCTCTCAAACTTTGATATGACAGCACAACTTTCGTCCGTAAAAACTAAAAAACTGACTCATGATAATTTTACAATCGGCCGCAAACATTATTAGTGAGACCAAACGAGGCTGTTCGAGCAATTTTGCTGTTGGACAGCTGCCAGTCTTGTATCGGATCGTTTGGTTGTGTACTGATTGACTTTTACCTGAAATAGAATTAATGAAACTAAAGTTTTCTTTTTCATTCTTACTGAAATAACGTTACAGAAACTTATTGTGCCTGTTCTGTCAAAAATATTTTCATTTACTAAACAAAGCGCAATTAAAGTGTCGTATTGCCACTTCGTTGCTGTCAATCGTTGTTTGTATAAAAATGACAAATTTCATGACAGGGGGTTAATGATCACATATATCTGTGTGTGACATATATCTCTCGAGAGAAAGTTGTCAAAATAGACGATATCGACATATATCTCTACTTTATAACATGCGTACGTCGAGAGGCAAATTTCTCGTATATTATTATACGTAATATTTTGACGACGAATTTTGACGACCTCTGTGGCGCAGTGGTTGAGCTATGGTAGCTCACGCCAGGGGTTGCGGGTTCGAATCCCGCCGACGGAACAAAAAGTTTTTCAATGTTCCTGGGTCATGGATGTATATTAAATATGTGTAT
>JAOTAV010047129.1:0-16873 GCA_026546445.1 Cyclargus thomasi
AGCTACCTCCCTACCAATTTTCAGCCAAATCTGTTCTGCCGTTCTTGAGTTACAAGTGGTGTAACTAACACGACTTTATTTTATATATATAGAAGATAAAAACAGTAAACCATAAAAAATAGAATATCTGATTATAATGCCATGTCAAAATAATATAGTGTTCGTGTTGTAGTATGCGTAGCATTTTATGTATTAAAAATATGCAAAAATTAAAGCATATTCGTAAAAAGGGGTACAAAGTTTTCCCCTCGCGTATTAATATATAGATATTATCAAATTCACATGCTGAACAACACAGAAACATTAATACCATCCATTTTCGATTGGCGATTCTATTATGCGATAAAGAAAGCATCTTGGTTAGGTGGTCAAATCCACCGAATTAACCGGCGTTATTATAATTAGGTACAGTTTTCCCAGTTCGTGTTTATATTGGGAGCATCTGGTGCGATATTTTAGACAAACGCTCATTCATGCAAGTAGGTCGATGCTGGAATTCAGTAAGAATTGGTAAAATAAACCGTCCTAGTTCATTATCCGCATTAACTAGATAGCTCGACTGGTTGCAAAAACTCCACATTCTGTAACCCAATTCTACTTTTAATGTAATATATTGTTTTCGAAAGCGTGATGGGCCGCAATTAGACTTCTTAATATATATAATTCTTCGCAATCTTAATATATATAATTCTTATATGCCCGTGTTTATCACTTAACACCCCTCAAACAACTAGACAGATTTTGATGAATTTTTTTCTATGTATTCAAGGGCACATGAGAATAGTTCAGACTTACAAACTCACAAAAGCGGCAGGACAATGTCGGTCGGATCCACTAGTAATATTATAAAACTTGAAGAAGACATCTTTGGTACAAAACCAAATAATGTATATATGTAAAAAAAGGCTATAGGTGAAAAGCTCATATTACATTACACCTTAGTTTTTATTCATAAAAAATATAGGGCACTAAAATGGCAAAATTGAAGTAATGATTCAAAGAATTATAATAATCAACATTTCGATTATTTCTTAGGCGTTTAGAACGTCAAGTAGAAGTAGAAAAATGTGCATTTTTTCCATGAATTCGAAATGTTTTCACCGCCAATATTTTGCGTTGCGACAAAGCTTCGCGGTTTTCTGTACGAGCCCTTATTTTAAACTAAGGGCAACAGTTACGTTAACACAAGTTTCGTGATAACCAAAAGTCTTTAAATACGAGGTAATTAAAATTTACTTTAACTGTAATGGACTCTTTTTATGTTGCAATAAAGCCGCAAATACGAACAATGTCGTAATTTATATGATATTTAGTTTCACTTTCACGATTGTACGTTACATAAATATTTTTAAAATGTATAATAATATGGTATTTAATGTTAAAAAATCAGTAAATTATCGCAGAAATGTATGTAAGCGCATAACTCAAGAACTGTGTACTCAAATTTTTTTTTGTGTGTTTATTAAGTAGCAAGGAAAAAGAGTGAGAGGTCGTCCGTGCGATAGATGGGCAGACGAGATAGTTGAGTACCGCCAGGGACAGGAACGAGTGGCATTCTTTGGAGCAGGCTTTTATCCGAAGGGGGTCCGTGCAAGCCTAATTTAATAACTGTAATGTTTTAACTTTGAATATATAACTTGTATGAAATTAAATAAATCTCTATTATTATCATTATTATTAAAGAGCACAGGAGAGTTTAATCGGGAAAGCATAAGACAATACAAACTTCATGGGTATGACGGGAAAAGGTGTGTCTGGGCAGCTAGTACAGATGTAATAATAATCAAAATGTATCGAAATTCACGCAAAACCGTGTAAAAGTTGCGGCTAATATTCCAATTAGGCTTATTATCGGTATGGGAATAATTCCGTTGCCATGGATAATTTAATTCGTGTTCATTGCACAGAGCTATTTTATTATTAGCCGGCGCCCATAATTCAGTTGCGTAGAAACTCGCGCGGGAACAGTGCATGTTTCCGGAATAATTATCAGTCCTTTTCCAGTACACAAAGGTTCTCCTTATAAATTATCATCAGAATTGATTTATCGGTTTAAGGTGGTGACAGACAAACAGCTAGACGGACACACTTTCACAATTATAATATTATTAAAACATATAGGTTATTCCAAACATAACCGCGACTTATGTTTTGAATAACCTATATAACAAACACTTACATAAATAAATAAGGAAGTTTCAGCTCATAAGGGCCTGTTTCACCGCTTACAGATTGTCTATTTATTTGATAGATATTGTATGGAGATTCTGTCAAAAAAGTTGTGGATAGCCTAACAGAAACTTTAACAGCAAGCGGCGAACCAGGCCCTAAATCTAATATATAAAAATAAGTCGGGTTTTCCTTCCTTACGATATAATTCCAGAACGTACGAACGGATTTTCACGGTTTTTCATTCGTTGGAAAGGTCTCGGACACCGTGAGGTTTATAGCAAAAATATCAGGAAAAATTTCAAGAGAAAAGTTATCACGCGGACGGAGTCGCGGGCAACTGCTAGTCGTTTAATATTATAGTTTACACTATACAATGATCGTTGAAGAATTCTTGAAATTTTATAACATTATTTTCTATGTTAGCTACACTAACCATAAAAGTTCAAGAAGTGTTGTAATATAACAAGTTAACTTTAAAATTGCAATTAAATTAATTTATTTATTAAAAAGTATACTTTGTCATAAGTGTAATAATTATTATGTGTTATTTACTTTCCGTCATATTGTTGTTCAGTGCCGTGGTTATCCTATGGCTGACCTACATTTGCAGTGGTCGCAGCATCTATTCCCGTAAAGGACAAGCTTGTGTCACGTGGTCAACTTTACTATATGCGTTACAGTGTAACTAATAATAATAGTATCAAATACAAAGTAATATTTAATACAAGATGACCCTGTGGACTTTGTAATACTTCTTTCTAATACAATTCTAATCCAGATCGCAAGGATATTCCCAGGAAATCCAGACTTTCATGAATATATTAATAATAAAACGAGAAATTCTATACAACTACAATTAATATTATTGATATGTTCGTATTGTAAATGACCATCTGATTAAAGTGTAATTATGTTTTTTACTAACTGTCGTATGTTACTAAGTTTATGGTCTTCGGTATTAAAAATCACTACAAGCATGTACTTGTAATTTAATTAAATGCAAACCAATTTTTAATGGGGGAAATTGAAAGAAAGCCAGTTGACAGACCTACGTCATTTGGTCGAAATATGTCAATGCCATGTAAGTCGTGATCTGTCGGCTGGGTTTGAAATAACCCGACCAAATTACTTAGATCTACAATCTACTCTCTTTCAACTTCTCTGATTGTACAATCATCGAAAATGAAACATAGCTAGATTACGGATCCAAGTAAATTGACCGCGCTATGTCAAACCCAACCGATATATGACAGATCACGACTTACATGGAATTGACATATTCCGACCAAATGACGTAGGTCTTTCAAGTGGCTCTGTTTCAATTTTCCCCATGGTACATTATGATATATAAATATTTTTTTCTATTTCTAAATTAAAACAATGGATTTGTTTATATCACTGGATAGGAATTACTATACATTTACTTAAAATTATATCGAGCCTGAAAATAGTACAGTCGACTTCGAAACATTAAAATTTTGCCTAACAAATCCCCAATTCGATTAAACTTTTTTTGGTTACTTATAGGTATATTACCTTTTATTTATATTATATAACTAAAGAAAGCTGAAAAATTATTACGTAAAGCTTAATAATGCATGTCATAAGAACCATAAATTACATAGAGCTTACCTGAAAGAATCTCGCTGAGAAACAGCGAACTACGCACTGTAACTCCGCTCTTATCACAGTCACAGACAAAAAAATTCCAGATCACAACAACTAAACTAGAACAACAATAATTTTAATTCATAATTCCAATGAAAAACGCGTTTAATGCGATATATTTGTACCGCGCGCGCCGACACGTCCGCGCTCAGTGGCGGATTGAGGTGGACTGCGGCGCGCGCGGGGTGCGGAGGCAACCGCGCCCGCAACTCAGCTCAACAGGAGCTGCACGTATTTTCCTAATTTACCTTCTAATCTCACATCTTTTCCTTATCGCTTGATTAACCGCGCTTAAGATTAAGTTGTAAGCGTAACACGAAAGCACAAGTTGAATGCAACAGGTTATGTTAGCTATGAAAATAATAAATCATCTCTTAATTTTCTTCAAAGTTTAATCTGATGATACTTAAACAAAAAAGAAATTATGTAGTATACAGTTGCAGAAAAGTCGATACAGAGAGCCAGATTACGGGTCTAAATAAAATGGTCGCGTTTTGTCAAACCTTCTAGTCAGATCACGGCTAACATGGAATTGACAAATTCTGACTAAATGACGGCCGCCAATTGGCTAGGTATCAATTTTTAATTTGAACATGGCAATTCCATGAAGAACTCTAAGTTCCTGTTTCACCGCTTCCTGATAAGTGTCGGATAGGGTATCTACACTGTGTGTTTTGTTTTTATCTGTTTTGATAGTTTCTCAATACATAATCCGTCAAAAAAGTTGTGGATAGCTTTTCCGACTCTTATCAGAAAGCGGTGAAAAAGGTCCAAAATGATATTAATTTGCGGTTTCGCTCGAGTGGAACTTGAAACTCTAATTAAATAGCAATATTCTTAATAGTCCGCTTTCAAAACACGATGTATTTACAAGACAATAAGTAGCCTGTGTTAATACTTACTCTCCATCATTTTAACCAACTCTACTCAAAAAAATTAAGAAAATTTGTAGCTTCATTTTGTCTTTAAGGGCGGACAAAAAAAAACTACTCTCTACTTTTGAATTTTTTTCAATATACGAGTGTCTTCCCGAGTATATAATGAATATGCTTTATGAGCAACAACTGTTAAAGCTACAGCCACGAAATTTGGTGAGTAGGATTGTTTTATTGTGTAGACACCCGCTAAGAAAGGAATTTAAAAAATTTTACTATAATTGGGGTTGAAAGTTTGTATGAAAATACTTCTTAATGCGAGTGAAAACGCGGGAACAAGCTAGTAATTTATATTGTGATATAGAAACTGTTGTGTTTGTAAACTTAACATTCCGATCCTCGCTGCCAAGGGCCGCGATACTTAAAAAATAAAATAAAATTATGATATCAGGTAGGTGAGCGTCATTTTGCTCTACGCCACTACACGGCAGTGGCGTCATGAGCAGCTAGACCAATCTTGTCATGAGAAAATGAACCTACTGCTTATGTTATAAATGGGCGTTCATTTATGTTATTGCGTGTCGCAGCCGCCCGTCGCGTTGATCGGAATGTTAACTTTACAAACCACTTCTATATCACAATATAATTTATAGATAATAAATTAAATAAAAATAAAATAGCCTTTATGTGCCTAGAATAATAATAGGTAAATTAAAGATAGAAAAACTAATAGTTAAATGTGAACGGGTGACATGATTATATAAATCGAATTTCTGACGGTCGATTCGGAAACTTTGACCGTCTTCATTATACTATTCTCATTCTTGTGTCCTTCCAACTATTTTCATTCCATTGTCCTTTGCGTTATTTAGAAATGTTTTAACATTTTTGTATGGAATACTTGCCTGATTTTATTCAGAGCAAAATTACACCAGTTCCTGATAAGTGTCGGAAAAGGTAACCACGATGTACTGGACAGATAAAGTATTGGTAAATCTGTCTAATAAGTTGTTGTTACCCTATCTGACAGAAGTGAGGCAACAGGCCCCTTAAAGCCTATCTCACCGCTTTCTGATAAGCATTGGATAGGCTAACCACAATTTTTTGTCATATTTTCAACACATAATCTGATATCATTATCATCATCATAATCAGATATTGTTCATTGCCTATCAGAAACTTTATAAGAGGTGAATAAGGCCCTTAGTCTTGGAAAAAAATCAAGTTCTTACAGATTTCTATTGTTATTTAATTCGTGTTTCTACACGATTTTCGAAAGCAAAGCGAAGTCGCGGATAAAAGCTAGGAACTAATAAAGGTATCTTTGTTCGTGCTAACTTCCGACAAAGACAAAGTGTTATGTAAATTATTATTAGTGTTCAATAAGTTTGGATGAATAGATGATATATGGGAGATCTATCAACGTCCATTTTTAAACGATTCATAGCCAAATGGAGGGCCTGCGTGATTTGGTTACAACGTGTGTGGAATTCATTTGACAGATGTCTAGTAGTCTGACCAATTAATAATAATATAATATCTAAGGACGCTTTACACCACGTCTGGCCCCGTGGTAAGTACCCGAGAGACTTGTGTTACGGGTACCAGACAACGGAAACATATTTAATATTTTTTATACTATACACATATTTAAGATTTTTATTATATGATACACATATTTAATACACATCCAAGACCCAAGAACTTTGAAAAACTTTTGCTCCGTCTAGGGGATTCGAACTCTCAACCTCCCGGTTTAAGCTATCAACACGTTTACCAACTGAGCTACAGAGGTCGTCAAATTTCAAAAAATTATTTATATACATCAACTGGCTATGAATCAATTTCTTCCATGGTTCTACTTAGTAGCGCATGATGTTTAAAAAATTGTTAAACAGGTTCTTTTAAAGCTCTATTTCAGTTTTAACAGGTTTTGATACTTTTAAAGATTGGCGGTATGGTTCATTAAACCTCTGTCAACTTTCTATACAAAACGTGATTGTCAACAACAAAGTGACACACTCGCGTTATGTTTAGAAATGTCAATTTTTTTGACAAAGGGTTAACGAACCATACCGCCAATCTTGAGCGAATGCATAATAGGCTGCGGGAGAGCCATGATTCGGCACGGTCAACGGCAGCCAGCAATAGGCCAGCTTGTCAGAAGAAATTCCACTATTTATAAATCCTTCCAATTAAGTATTAAGTGTTGTGTTTTTAAATCACCAGTGTCAGTCATGAATCGAGTTTCCAGACAGCATAATTTGGCTCCCCGCTAATATAATTGCGGATAGCAACTAAAGTAATTTACTAACATTAAGAGAATAGACCACGTATGGGGCATCGATTAACGATGACCGTGTACAGAAGGTTACCTGTATATCTACCAAGCGTTTGAAGCAATAGTATTTGTCGATTCTCGATAGCGACTACGTAAAGGACTTCATTCACGTTTCATACATTTTTGGGCCATTTAACATAATTGCGGGCCAGACGAAAAAAGTATGATATTTGGTTATAATAGATCATCTTTATAATTAGTTACTATAGGACTAAATCTATGTGTCCAATAGTTACGGTGTAAAAATAAAATCAATAAAATAGCCTTAATTGACTGGAATAATTATTTTATTTACTATATATAATAAAACCTACAGTAGTAAGTAAAAATTATTTAACATAATAATACATTATTAAGGCACCCAAAAATGAGTAAAGGCCTCCTCCATGTTGTGTCAAGTGCTGCGGTCGCGTGATATGCGTGTCCAGGCGGCGCCCGCCACCTGCACGACGTAGTTACGGTGTTACAAGACGTTAAAACAATGGATTTCATCAGGTTACCAAAAAAAAACATTTTGAATCCTGATAGAATATGGGCATGGGGAAACCCTGCTTTGCCAAAAACATATTAGATAAAAGGAAAAAATACTACAGTCTTACGAGAAATCGGCTTAAAATACGCTTGCACACTGTTGTGACGAGTCAGATGACCGGGATTTCGGGATTCTATCAGGTTTCAAAATGTTTTAATGTCTTGTATAATTGAAACTGTTGGGCACACAGATTTGGTTCTATAGTAACAAATTAATAGAATGATCTATTATATCCAAATATCTCACTTTTTTTGTCTGGCCGGCAATCATGTCAAATGGTCCAGAATTAATGATGTCCTTTTTAGTATGGCAAAATTTTACAGCGCCCCTAGCGGTCACTTTCGAAACAGAAATTGCCATACTATAATTAACGTAGTCACTATCGAGTGTCGACAAATACTATTACTCAAACTCATGATAAAGCCACTGTCGGTGGCTTTATCATGAGTTGGTGACACATTAAACCTCTGAACTGATTTTGAGTATAGACTATAGAGATAGTTTGAGACTGTGAATCCCAAGAAATAGAGTACTTTTATTTCGAAATAAATCCTGCTTCCGCATGGTAAACAAATTATGGGGCACGTAGTTATTTCATTATTAATTAATCATTTACACGACCGGTTTCGATTAAATTATCATCAGGTGTAGCGTAAATACATTTGAATTTTTTAAAAATTCAATTTAACTTTTGAACATGCAGTATTTGTGGTGTTACTTTAAAAGACCGTTCTATGTTAGAACTAAGTTTTATAAAACTAAGCTTTTTGTGAATGGTTAAATCCTTATTAGGTCGCCTACACAACTAGCAAACTGTTTATTCCGTTAGTATTGATTTCGAACTACGAATCGAAGGTTTCGAGAGAGAATAAACTTCTTATTCTACGTCTCTATCGCGGCTTTCTACTCTACGTATTCGAGTACATTCCTAATGAAGTGTTTTGTTGTAAGAATATCGTGGACGTGACATAATGTATATATAAACTTACATATAACATCAAGATTTTCTGAAGTAACGGTTCTACTCCATGAGTTTTAAGCAACAAAAAAACCGACTTCCACAGCAAAAACAATGGATAGACGAAGTGAAAAGTGACAAATAATTCTTATTCTCTGTTAGTGCCTTATCAGGATGGCCTAAGCTTCAATATTAATTGTGATCAATCTTTATAATTTCGAAGTCCACTTTCAAGAAGAAGTACACTTTCGGTCGGTTCAACAATTTTTGAGATTTTTGACATTAAACTTACTCTTAAGTTATCTGGTACCGTCATGGAATTTACCATTTATCAGATCATAACTTTCAAAAACATGTTACTTAATTCTGATAAAATCCTTTGAAACAATAATTTTGCATTTCAATTGAAACAAATTGACCAAGTGCGAGTGGGACTCGCGTACGAAATGTACCTTACTATATTAGAGGAAACTTAGGTAAAAATTGAGTTTTTTGTATGAAAGCCCACCTTAATTCTTAATTTTGTTTGAATTTTATTACTGAAAGTAAAGTATAAATAGCAGTATCGAGCAAAAAAAAGCAAAAAAACACGTTTGTTTAATGAGATTTTACTTATTCTGTGCTTCAGGCATGTCCACAGTATGTTAAGCGTAATTTTATCTGTTACTGGTGTACCCTCGACTTTGTTAACGGCGAGACTCGTGAATATGAAACTGAGCAAGCGATTCCTTTGCGTCACTCCCCTGATCTTATTAGGGTCTCGTTAAATCTCCTTTATACCGTCACGTTTCCGTCTCGTCAGCCTCTTGATGATAATTACTTGTACCTCTCACTGGATTTGTCCTTACAAGAATATTAGCATAATACAATTTTTAAGGCAAACTATCCATATACGTTGTGATTGCTGCATAAAAGAGTGAACATACTGTCCTGTGTGTCATTGCATTTTTCGCCTTGTGGTAAAAATTAAACTATAAATATTTAAAATAATAAGTTTTAGTGCAGAGCTATCAAAAAACTAAAATCTATTCTCAATTCAATGAAGATCTCGTTAGCAGGCTATTACATTAAAAAAAATACAGACTTTAACCAGAAACAATAGAATATTTCGTATATGATGATCGTGTGTTGTCAAAATATTGTAGTAAATATATGTAAGACAAAAGCATATTTTAAAATAATATTGGTATTTTACGCTCCTCCTCCATTACAACTGGGAGTAATTTCAACCCTAAATAGAGTGCGCAAAGCACGGAACATTTCAGCACTCACGCCTCACACGCTTTTTAAGAGTGTTCATTCAGCCTACATCTTTTTAAGGTTTTGTTGGCCATATTAACCCAGAAGTAGTGCTGGCGACAATCCGTTCCAGAGTTTTACTTTTATCTAGAAAATCCGTAACTTCTCCCATAGCCTTTTTAAGATTACAATCAAATATGTCACGAAAATATAACACATAAATGTGTCGGTCAAGTAGCGGTCATCAAAAGCTGGCTATTGAATGGAATCGCTTAGGCCGAGGCTTTCAGTCGCAACAAAAGGTCTACTGTTCGGCCGTGTTACTTATATTTGCCTTTGTAGAGACGTCCAGTAATGATGAATGATCGTGGCTCGGAAATTGCTTTCGTCTAATTGTACTGAGCGATGATGTGGCGTCCGTATTGCTGTGGAAAGTTATAAAGAATTTTGATTTTAATTCTATTATTATTGTATATATTCAATATATATATTGTATATACAATATATATTTTGTATATATTGCATATATTAATATTGTATGTATTCAAATTACAATAATAACAAATTAAATTATCGATTGATAATTACAAAGTAAAATATACAAACTTAAAATAAAAGTATGACAAGTAAAAGTATGCCAGGGCATTAACTGGCGTAATATTGCTATGAATAGCTCCTGTGGGATATATAAGAATTTTTAATATTAGTCAAGCTAAAATTTTAATAATTATTAGTTACTACTAATAATTATTAAAAATTTAGCTTGAATAATATTATAAAAGGGAAAGTGTATTAGTTTGTTTGTCTTTCCTTTACGTCTGTTGCTATACATATAACAAAACAGTAAAATTGGCGTGTCTGGCTTAGGAATAGTAATAGAACACAAATCGACAAAAAAATTTGTTTGTTTATCTGTTTGTCAGTTTGTACGGGCTTATCTCCGGAACTACTGAACGGATTCGAATATTTTTTTCATTGAATAGCTATTAAGTCTACGCAATACATAGGATAATTTTGCCCTGGGAAAATATACGGTTCCAGTGATATAGAAATTGTCGCGCCTTCAACTAGTCCTAAATAAGCTACTAATCAGGCTTTATGGCGTAGACTTATTTGAAAGGATGAAGAGTAACATAGGCTACTTTTGACCTTGGAAAAACATAATATTTCCAAAATATTCCTATTCTTTCCAATTTTTGCATTCCACGCGAGTGAACACGTGTACAACAAGTAGTATTTTTTTCTGAAGCATTTTACTACACGGCGACTAAAATATTAAAACCCTTTGTCACAAATAGGGTTTAACCTGATTTTTGTAATTTTTACTCGGATCTTTGACATTTCATATGCTGCAGGCCGCCTCGTTTGCCCGCTATACAAACACACCGCCTCTTTAGGCTTGTTGACTGATCCGATTCCATGAAAAACTTATACCCGTGACCTCATAGTACAAATGCTCATATCATAGTTTTTATGTTGATATGTTATCTTTATTGCGCAAACTCTGTTGCTAGTAATTAAGTTGCTTTGCTGCAGCGGTCACTGAATTCATAATGTGGATTGTTATTGTGAAGCAGAAAATCAATTTTGTATTCTGTAAATTAAACGTGTTTGAAAAGGTAGAACTTTTCAAAGACGTTTAATTCACAGAAGGGTGTAACAAAAATTTGCCCCTACAAATCACAAAAAAAAGTGAGTTGGCAAACTCATGTCGCTGGGGCCTTGGCCATATAAATCACGAATTTTTTTTCACTTTCAGCGCTGCTGGTTACACAGTGAGTTCTATATCAGGTACACATACGATCCTTAAAGTTCTATTATCACTTAATTTTCTTACACCCTGTATACTTATTTATAATGTTTGTTTTAAGTACTATAAAATGTAAACATATTAAAGTACGCACAAAGACATAATTTGAAGCCAATTACGAACATTCAAAGTAATTTATATAAATTACTATAAGAATACCGAATTCTATACAGAGCGGGGACTTACAAGTTTTACGCCGTTTGTCCACTGCACGCCGTCACCATCAACGACATTATTTCGGCCCGATAAAAGCCACTGTACAACATAGGCGACAGGTTTCATTTTGCTTTACAGATATTTGTGCAATACAGATCGGCGGCAACATGGACACTAGAGCAATGTCGCTAGAAAAGGAAAATAGCCTAGATCATAACGTTGCATTTTAGCGGTCCAAAATAATCTCGTTGACCGTGACGGCGTGGACAAACGGTCTTAGGAAGTCGGAGCTCGAGGCGTCAAGTCGAAGCCATTAACGTCAAATGACATTTTATTAAAAGTCGCGTTAATCATGGTAACGTCAAAATATGAATTTGCAACTTTCGACCATCTTCTTTATATTAATTTTTTTCGGACTGAAGAAGTTCTGTTTGGGAGATTGTCGTCATTGAAATTGTTTTTAAAACGGAGGTTTTGCAATAGAATATTGATTTCACTAGGTACAATAATACAATTATTTAAATGTTGCGACATGTAACCTTTGGGGAATAATTCCCATAACCCAGTAGTGGTTGGTGAAGAAATGAGTAGAAGACGAGTCACGATTACTCAAAATAAAATTTTACTATAATCTATCAAAAAAGCTTATATAAGCATTTAGCATTTAGCTATAGCAGCTGGCCAGGGATCAGAAAACTCTGCTTTCATTTTTTCTCATTATATTTAGGGGGCAAGCGAGCAGACGAGCTACCTGATGGAAAGCAACTGCTGTGGCCCATGGACACTCGTGACATCCGAAGAGTCGCAAGAGCGTTTCCGGCTTTTATAAGGAAATAGGAAATTGGAATAATGATAGAGGGGATTAGAGAATCTGCTGTGTTTCGCTCAGTGAGTGATTTTACTGGTGGCCCAACTTCCCTAATCCTAATATCCCTATTCCCTCATAAAAGCCGGCAACGCACTAGCAGTTTCCATCAGGTAAGCCATCTGCTCGCTTGCCCCCTTAATATTTTTAAAAAATAATTTGATAAAATTGTGGCCTACTCTTTTTGCAGTTTTATAAAAGTAACAAAACATTTCCGACATGATCTACAAATATACACAGAAATATTTCGAATAGAAAAACCTTTCGCGTTTATCGTAATTGGGCGCGTCAGGCATCGCTCTATACACCATAGTTTCTAAACCAGTGGGGCTCATCCAGTTTTTTATGGAGACTTTGCGATGAGACGCAAAGCCTTTATTAATTGTCTACTTTATAAAAATCCTTACACGTTGTCCCAAGCTAATTCGGATTTAGAATTAAATTTATCTTGTGCTAACTTAAAAATGAAAAACCCCAGATTAAAATTAAAAATGTTTGCGAAATTTCGGCTATTGTTTCTTACTTTCACCACAGCTTTTAGCACGATTGTTTTTGAACAAAGATGTCGAAGGATACTCGCACGACCACGACAAGACACATATAAAATCAAACTTAAAATGCTTTAGACAGACATACAAAATAACACACAAACTGAAAAGGTTTGTTTTCAGAAATAGAGTTATAAGGAGGTTGGTGTGGTTTGTTGGTAAGTTTAGGAACATAACGCAACTCTGTTTTGACTCTTGAGTAGGAATCGAAGCACAATGGGGTTTCGGTGGGTAGACCCTACTAAGGATGCATAAAGAATTTCCCTTTTTAAAGCATTCATAAAATGATTGGGCAGCCCTGTTCTATACAAACGCACCGCACCTCGGGCTTTGACATCTACGGATGATAGATCGACAAACAAACGTATTGCGATTCGCGACCCTACCCTTTGTGACGCTTTTAGTTATAAGCATGAAGGGGCTTTTATTCGATTGAATAGTTTTGCGCATATTATCAAAGGAGAAACATTGATTTTTAAAAAGCACGTTCGGAGAGCCGGCAGATGACAAAATAAATCAGTAGTAGGCTAGACAAGTGGCAAGCGATTAACGTTTACGATAACCGCTTCGCTTGTTTTGTATGGGATTGACATCGAATATGTCAATCCCATACAAAAACACGCCAAGCGATTATCGTAAACGATACTCGCTCGATTCTTGTCTAGGGGGGCAGAGAAGTTGAAGAAGTTATGTCTGGTTTAAGTACATAACTAAATTTAAACCTAAAGTTTTTAACTGCATGTAAACACAAAATTTAGTAGCAGGAGGCAAGTTAAGTCACTTTAAATTAAGTTAAAATTTAGTTAACTACTCATCTACTTAATACGTGTAAACCAGACAATACAGAACGTGGATCTAAGTTAATTGGTCAGGTTATGTCAAACTCAGCCGACAGATCACGACCAACATGGAATTGACATATTCCTTCTAAATGACGAAGCTACGTCAACAAGGTATCACATGATTGTATTCAAGTTATGCGGTGGCGATTCCTGACAAACAAACGATCACCTTTACTAGAGTACTTTTGCAAAAATGGGCATAATATCTCAGACAGTCTACTCTATTCTATATTTTTTACGAATTTTCTATAACAATTATCGTAATTTTTTTAATAATGCAAAAAAATGAACTCCGCTAAGCGATTATGATTAAAATGGTATCATTATTATTTTATAGATGTTGTCATAAAAACCGTGCACTTTTTCTGGCTGTAAGCAACCAGGCTATCACAAATTATGTCCATCTAAAACAAAAATCATAAATGTGATGTAAATTACGTTTATAATCAATTTAGCTTAATTTACAATTCCTGGAGCTGACACAAGCGCCGTTTTAATTTAATAAGACTGGTAGTACGCGGGTGACAACTAGTTAAAGACAAAGCCCGTATGCCGGAGTATTCCAGTGGCTTACGAAAACAAAAGACTCAACGACAATGGATAAGGCTGTGTAGAATTATTGCTTTCAAATATATTCTAGCGGTTTGTAAGTTTTGTAAATGCTTAGAAAGATTATGCCCGCAACTCTGTTAAGCCAAAAATTGTTTATCATGCGGGAAACGCATGTTTTTGGGATAAAATGTGTTTTATGGTATCCGGGACTCAAAGTATGTTCATACCAATTTTCAGCAAAATCGGTAACAGACAGACAATGTAAGAGCATTCTTTAAAAACATTGTAGCATCTTCTATCAAAGAAATTGAAGATGACGGTTCGACGTAATTTGGCTAGGTCACATCAAGATTAGCCCTTAAATTTCTTAAGGTTAAAGCCAACTGCAATTTTTCTGCATCGTGAAAAATTTACCTCTTACTAAATTTAGCTCTTGTATGACTCTCTGCCATGCACAGTATAATCTGTACAATACGACCTGCAAACCTTCAAGAAGAAAGCATATTTCTTCTTAAAAGGCCGGCAACGCACCTGTAACTCATATTGCGAGTGTACACGTGTGATGGCAGCTCGTTCCTGATCTCAAATTTTCCTGGAAAAATGGAAAAGGCCTTTTTTGTATGATTGAGGGTATGTTATTTGTGTAATAAAGGTGTGCTATTTATATTGTGCCCCTGTGTTTGGGGACGAAAAATAGACAATCATCAATTTCGCGACCTCAATTTCGTTTAGGCTTATGCATTTATAAAGCTTATATAACATTAGCGTCGATATTACTAAAACTCTATCATTGCTTTCTATGTAGCTTGTAAATTAAAAAACCGGACAAGTGCAGGTTTGACTCTTGCACTAAGAGTTCCGTATCATTTTTCTTTTATAAATATCACGTACATAGTATAAATGAGAAATAAAGCCGGCTAATAGCGACATCTATTAGCAAAGACAAAAATTGGCATAAAATCACGTTTTTTCGTATGAGAACCTTTCTTAAACTTAATTTATTTTTAATAACAAACAAATAAACTTTTATAAAATTAGAAAGGATGTTTAAAAATACCCAGTACAAATTTAATGATTAGTGCTTTAATTGTTATGTACCACAGAATAAATTATACACGATCAATATACAGAAATCAATATTGTATCATTCTCTTTTTAAGTAATTCCTATTATTCTAATTTTCCTATATATCTGATTTTCGTATAATATTAATAAATTGTGAATTGTAATTCAAAGCATGTCATTTTATTTATAATAATATAATCTTAATTTTTTTTATTATAATAATAAAAACTTTTTTTGATTAATTCATTTAAATATGTTAATTAATTATAATATAAATAAATAAATAAAAACAGTATTTAGTGAATTGCAAATCACGCAGTTTGCCCTACTTAATTGTTTAAATGGGAAAGAAAATTTAATTAATATTTGAATTCAAATTGACGACAATGATGAAACATCAATTGAGTTAACTCTTGTTCAAACGGGGACCAGAAATTTACGTTAACAATTAAATAGCAAAAGCGAGACGGCCATTGCTGTTTGAAAACCTTTTACAGTACATCCTTATTATATTAGGTAAGGAAAATCAATTTTATTACACTGTGTAAAAATTTAATGAAAAAAGTATCTTTTTACGATATCCTGCTTGATTAAATAATATTAACGTCTTTTCGAATAGAAGGCGCGTTCGTGACGTCCTTTGGTTTGCACTCGAGAGGGTGCAGGTTCGAACCCCGGTTGTGGCATGTATCAATGAGATCCGTATTATTTACTTGAGATATTCCGATTTCAAGTAAATAATACGGATGCTCATTGCCATGAGAAAGCCATGCCTCAGCTCGAATGGGCCGGCTCGACGGGAGGAATACCACGGCCTCACAGAAAACTGGCGTGAAACGGCGTAGCTCACACAGCACATTCGTTCAGTGAGTGAGTTTACCGGTGCCCCAACTTCCCTAATCCCCTAACCCTATTCCCATTCCTTATTTCCCACATAAAGGCCGACAACGCACTTGCGACTCTTCGAATGTGACGAGTGTGCATGGGCGACGACAGTTGCATTCCAGTAGGTAACACGTGTGCTCGCTTGCCCCGTAAATATCATAAAAAAAGGGTTAATGCCAAGCTTAAATCTAACACATACATATGTACTATGGGGGACACTGAAGCAGAGCCAGTTTATGGATCTACGTCATTTTCTTTGAATATGTCAATGCCATCAATATAAATCTACAACTAGGTACCATATAAACAATAGTCCAATTGCACAAACATCGGAAATTCGCGACTTAGGTGTAATAATTGACTCC
>JAOTAV010047140.1:0-16873 GCA_026546445.1 Cyclargus thomasi
AATATTGTTAATATTTTAAATACTAGTAACATTAATTCAGTATCGCCAACATTCTAAAATAATCCATAGTCAGGTGACGATTTCTTGTGACAGTTCGCTATTTGCTAATTTTTATAAAATTGTGAGGATATTTTAGCAAAAATGGCCCTCCAAGCTGCAGTTAAAGGAAAACTGATCAGTGTTATCGGAGATGAAGTAAGTGTCATGCCGTAAATACATCCAAAACGCAGATATTCCGAAATATTTACTTGTTGTTCTGAGAATTAAACTCTTCTTTCAGGACACTTGTGTTGGCTTTTTGCTGGGTGGAATCGGAGAAATCAACAAAAACAGACACCCAAACTTCATGGTAGTCGACAAAAGTGAGTATCTATCGCTTTTACTCACCAATTGTACATCGTTTTTGGAACATCGTAGTTGACTAAATGTTTACATCTTCCAGACACACCAGTGAGCGAAATTGAGGATTGTTTCAAGAGGTTCGTCAAGCGTGACGACATCGACATCATCCTTATTAACCAAAACATCGCAGAGCTGATCCGTCACGTTATTGACTCTCACACGTCGCCCGTCCCATCAGTATTGGAGATCCCATCGAAAGACCATCCGTATGACGCTAGCAAGGACTCTATCTTACGTCGCGCAAAGGTAAATATTTTCTCTCAAACTTAAGTTAATATATAAATTTTGTATGGCATAACTATATGTAAACAAAGTTTGTGAAATATAATTTTTTAAGTGCTCAAAGGCTTCTGCCATATAGTACCTTGTTGAATTATGAAGTGGTATCAAGTTAAAACCATTCTTGTAACCATCCACCAAACCTAATAATAAGAACTGTACGTAAAAAATCCCTATTAACAATAAATGCAGTAATCAACATTTTTGGGATTTTCACTTTCTTCAAGAAATGGGTTTTTTTCCTATTTTATTGATATATTTAAAGGGTTATAATATTATACATCCATCTTCCTCTAATATGTAGAAATGTCTTTCCTGCGCTTAATTGAAAACTGCCATTTTGAGAGTACTGCATTTATCGTTATCAGGGCAGAAAAGACAAAAGTTGTGACAGGTCACCATTAAAATTTATTAGTACTCTAACCATTTTTCAAAGAATTTAACAATCTTGCCATATTTATTTTATATCAACTTATTTTAAAATTTTCAGGGCATGTTCAACCCAGAAGATTTGGTACGCTAAATATATTATATTGCATGTGTGTGTGCATCCACAGCCAACATGTACATAGCCAACACAAAGATAATTAACTAATATTCCCAACTGGGATGCATTTGATTGTTAGTGTGATACAGTAACTCATTCCAAGCTAATAAGATACAATATATTTCAATTCCAGCTACAAAACTTAAGTAATTTATTATGTGTTTCAAATGTTACAAATCTTGTATAGGATGTTAAAAAATGTATTATAGAATAATGTTATAACATTCGACAATGTGTTTTATTTTCCCGAATGGTAAGTGTTTTCATAACAAAAGCATGAATGTTTTATGTTATGTATTTTATTTTATACTAATTTATGTATTGTGTTTTTATTTTTTCTTGTATATTACTATTTTTTGGTATATTTATATTTTATTTATGAAATTATTATCTAATTATACTTTCCTACTTTCTTTTTGCAGTCTATGTTCGGTGCTGAAAACTACGCTACATAATTTTCCTTTATTATGTAGTTAATTTTTTAATAAAATAAAATACTTTTTCTATAAGTAATTATTTATTTACAAATTATAATATCTTATTAATAACACAACTATCGTAATATTATACAAAATTGTAATAATTTTAGTTGGTATATGGTGGACACTTGGTCAAGATTTCTGTAGACAGATTGCATGACATTGTAATCTGCTATTGAAGTATACAGTTAACTTGATTGTGTATGTAATTACTTGTTATTTAAACTTGTTAAACTTGTAAAATATTTTTTACTTACTGCTACATGTTACAGTTTTTGCATTACAAAATAATACACCCATATGATAGACCCAAGATGCTCTTATGCTCTGCTTTAAAAAGATTTAACCAATTTAGGTAACTTGTTAGAAAATAAAGGCTTAAATATACATTTTTTCTTAATGCTGCATAACTGACTGGAAAATTAAGTGATGAGAAGAAATTCCCAAGCTCACCATTATTAAGACTTTCATAACACAATGTCATTAAAAATGGTGTATGTATTTACATTGGTCTAATCCAGTAATCTGAGCTGGATTTCGACTGGAATAATTAAAACGGCCACCGGACGAATAGCATTCCAGTGCCATGCTATACATTTTTTTAACATTTCCTTGAACACTGGTACAGAACATGAACGATTAGGATTGTTAGTTACTAAAATATCCATGGGACGTCGCTTCAATCGTCTTCCATGACGTCATTTTCGGACTTCTTGTGTCCGACCCAATCCCACTTGGAGTAGTGGAGTTTCGTCTTCTTGAACTTGGGGTGTTTAGACGTGATTCTGACGAAGATCCGCCTGCCGAACAGCGGCTGAAGCTGTCTAAAGTTGTCGACAAGAGGCAGGTTCAAGTTGGACAACAGACCTCTGAAGTTATCCATCTGTGGAACGAGAAAATATTTAGCAATCTATACTAAAACGTGTTTATTTTTCCTTCACGCCCTCCGCCTCCGACCAACCAACCAATCAACTTGATTTCTGTTATAGAAGTTCGGTAACGCATTCCTTAGGGGTTTGGGGACTCCCCACTGCGGATATTTAGGACTTGCTGCGGCCGGCCGCCTAAAAACGAAGCTACTTGTACGATCCACCATCCGTAACTCCGTAAGCAGTTGTCCGACTTTTGTCAGACCTCATTTGTGGGTGTGTTATGCCCTTTTTCACTGGTGTCGCGATGCACGGAACGAACTGCGCATCACGATCCATTCTGGGTCTCGTTATTGGATGACAGCATCCCCACGACGCCACCCCGAGTACAGACATTAGTTAGCCTAGGAAAAATATAGTAAATATTACCTATTTACTAGATTTTCCTTGGCTAACTTACTTAGTTGATCCTCGTAAACAATCCTTATATCGTATGCTTTATCTTTTTGTGAAATCTACTATTACGACAAGATTGTGGTGCCTTCGGTAATATAGACTCTCACAGAAATCTATACTTCTATACTAATGTTATAAAGAGGAAACCTTTGTATTTTTGAATTTTTGTATGTTTGTATTGAATAGGGTCAAAAACCACTTGACCGATTTCAAAATTCCTTTTATTATTATTGAGAGGGATTTTTCCGGATCCGTGTAGGCTTTATTTTATGCCGGAAAATAGATAGGATTTTTCGTGGTAGTAAAAATTGTGGAGTAAGTCGTCAAAAAAACTACCGTACGTTAACGATTCTCGCGAACGCTACCTAAATGATAAATGAACTTTTCTATAGAAGTCAACCATACATCTCTAATGTATGGTTGACTTCTATAGAAAAGTTATAGAACACAATAATGCCTACAAAAAAGTCCACGAAAGTATAAACCAAACATTTATATTTTAGCCATTATAACCACTTTTCCATAGAGTAATTAAAATAATTAGCCTGTGTATATTAATCTTTTTATCTTCAAACAAATAGTATTAAGTATTTATTGAGCAAGATTGTTTCAATATCTATAAATTACTTTTTATTTTATTCCAATCGGACAATCCATTCAAAAGATATTACGAATTTAAATTTGTACGAAACAAAGAAATTTAACACGCATAAAAAACCTATAAAAACATTCATACAAAACAATTTTTTTTTTCAGAGAGCTATAAAAATAAATTTCTACCCGAGCGAAGTCGGGGCGGGTCGCTAGTCAATTAATAAGAACGAATAAAACCAGTCACGCCTCTACGGATCTAGAACGCCGAAATTAAGTACTAAGCCTGTGTTTACAAGGTTTTTGATCGTATCATTAATATTTCTCAAATGCCTACTGAAAGGCTAACTTTTGTAGACTAAGGTTGCGGAAGCAGAGCCAGCTCTACGCTACCAGCGGCCTATCTATATTCAATTCCTGCGGCGCCCCTTTTTAGGGCACCCCGGGCGATCGCCCAGTCTCGACGCTCTTGACTCTCACTACAGTCTTCAGCTGCTAATGTGTGGAAATTCTTACATTGACTACTTTGTTCACGGACTAGTTGGTAACCGCAATTTCGTTGCGCAAAGATTTGTATATCACGCGGGAACCGTAAAATGTCCCGGAATAAAAAGTATCCTTTAAGTTGCCCAGACCTAACAGCTATTAATCAAAACAAGATTTATTCAAATCCGTTCAGTAGTTACCGAGATTAGCGCGTACAAGCAGTTTTTTGTCGATATGTGTTCTATTACTGTTCCTTAGCACCCCCACATTGATAATTTTGTAAAAATATTAAACAGACACTCCAATTTTACTGTTTTATTATATGAGCTGTCACTACTCTACTATACCGACAAGAGCTATTGTGTACTGGGCTGTAGGGCCAAAAAGATTAGCCCGGGGCCGTAGGGCGTGAGGGGTGATAAAGGAGACCGGCCCTAAGGCTACCGGCTCGAGGATGATGAGACGGAAAGCTACAGGAGCCTGGGGCGCACCAGTACAGGATGTTACAAAAGTAAGCGATAAACTAAAGTTCGTACTCGTAAGTGTTCCTTGTATAGATTTCAGTGAAAAAATAGCAGCGCTGAAAGAGAAAAAAATATATGATTTTGTATGTATATTGGGGGAAATTGAAAGATAGCCAGTTGATGGACTTACGTCAGTTGGTCGGAATATGTCAATTCCACGTAAGTCGTGATCTGTTAGCTGAATTTGACATAGCCCGACCAAATTACTTAGATCCACGATCTGTGTACTGTTTCACAGCGACACAGTTGTTTTCGCTTTCAGCGCCCTAGATTTACAGTTACCTCTAGATACGAGACACATACGATCCCTGAAGTTCTATCACTTACTTTTGTTACACTCTGTATATATAATACATCCCTAATGCTGAGGCGTTTATATACGAACCTGGTACACAGAAATCGGCAGGTAGTCGGAGAAAACTACCCAAGTGACCGCCTCAGCACACGGCGGCGTCGTCAGCGAGCCGCGGTAAGTGTAGAATCTCTCCGCGTCCAGCCCGGAGAGAATGGAGGAGAGAGAGAAGGTGTGAGGGAACTGCACTGTTGTGTTGTAGTTCTCGATCGCGGAGAGATTCTTAACGATCGGGCTGAGGAGTTTCGCGTCGAATTCGACGACCTGCAAGTCCATTTATATAGCTGAGATTTTTACGACCCATTTTGTAAACAATTTATTCTCGTCTATGCTTAAAAACGATTGATTAAACTTTATGCTGTTAAAACTGCTCCTTTACTACTCGATCATAAATGGCGTTGAATAATTATTTCGTCTTTAAAAAATATCATACCAATGCAGGAAATTTAAATTCCTGTTACTAATATGGTATTCGGTGAATTTGTTTTCGTCCAACCTTGGAAACTTAGGCACTGGATTTGCCATAATTTTTGAAGGTCACTTATGTCCTTTAATTTCTTAATTAATTAATTTCTATTAGGGTCTGTTTCACCGCTTACTGATAAAGTTCCTGTTAGGGTATCCACAACTTTTTTGAAAGATTTTACATACAGCATCTGTCAAATAAAGTTGTGGATAGACTATCTGTTAGCGGTCAAACAGGTCCTTAAGTAAGTGAAATTGTGTGGAATTAACACAACTTTAATCGCCGATTTTGAAAAAGGTTATAAAGAAAACGTCTTGGCTAGGGGCTTTGACAGTACTGACCTGAAAGAAGAAGGCCAGCACACACAACCCATCAGGATGCTGGAGCGCTTCAGCAACGCTCTTATACTTTCTATTTCTGTGTATAATGTGCATCTCAAGTGGCAGCCTCAAGTCGTTGAGAGTGTGCTCTGACCCTCGGTTGTTCTTGTCACCCCAGTGGAAGTGCAGGCCTTCTATCTCATACTCGTTATCCAGGGGACCACCAAAGATGTACGGTAGACGGAAGCCTTTTTTCTCCTCGTCGGATGCATATTTTGGGATGGTTAGTGCAACTGAAAAATATATTATTTTCAGGTATCTCTTAACGTAATATATTATAATTCTTGTATGCGTGTATTTGTCACAGAACTACTCTCAAAAGACTGGACCGATTTTAATGAAATTATTCGTGTGTTTTATAGGGGATTTGAGAATAGTTTAGTTTCAAAAACCAAGACTAACAAGAAAACGTCTGTCGGGTCCGCTAGTTATTTAGTAATACTAATGACATGACATATCATTAGAGATATTTATTATAACTTCTCCATTTATAATTGCTGTAATTCTAAGTTTGGGATAGTGAATTTGTTGTGCAAAAGACTTTAACGGCAGCGCAGCTCGAGAAAATACAAACATAATTCCCAAAAAAATTAAGGGCATGTTTCACCGCTTACTAATAAAGTTTCTGTCAGGCTATCCACAACTTTTTGACAGATTTTCCATACACCAGCTGTCAAATAAAGTTGTGGATAGACTCTTTAAGCGGTGAAACTGATCCTTATTATAGTACTGAGGTCCCTCTCCCTATGTCCTGTCCGTAATGTTGACATTCTGAAAACATTTGATTCAAATTTACTCAGAAATAAATGATTTTGATTTGAGGTACGTATTACCAGGTTGGTACGTATTATCATAGACCAATTACTTTGGTATAATTCCTCTATGGTATTAGTATATCCTATCCTTACTAATATTATAAAAGGAAAAGTGTGTTTGTTTGTCCTTCCTTCACGCTCTAACGACGCAACCAATTGAATTGACTTTTGGCATAGAGTTAGTTAAAAGCATGGAGAGTAACATAGGCTACTTTTGGTCTTGGAAAAACATTACGTTTTTGGGAAAAAAAGGTATCTTCACCAACAATAGTTCAAAAGCTAGTATGGTATACTAAATTTTAGACTTGAAATTTTCCAGTAATTACCTAGCTATTACATCAATATAGCACCTAGGCACAATTTCAGCTTTGACAAAGGTGAGCAGCGAGCAGGGCTAAATAGGTCACTTAGCAATATTGCTTAGAGCAATTCCTTTTGTCATTTTTCTTGCAAAAAGCTACTAAATTATAGAAAACTGGAATTTAACAATCAATTTAAACTTTGATTTTGCAGTAACTAAGATCAAAAATATTCAGTTTAAAAAAAAAACTACTAAAATGAATGCAGAGGAAATCCTTTGCATTATTGCTATTACGACCTTATTAGGTCCGCTGGATTCGTCTGGGATCTCGAACCAATGTCTACGATGCTATATAAAACCACTTTCGCAGCCGTGCCGTGAATCTCCAACATCGATTTTCAGGCCTTGCTTAGCTATCATATACCTGAATGTCCAGTATTAGTGATGCTGAGTGGTCCGGGCAGAGGATTCTGGTAGCCCACCAACTCCATAGCGGGGATGTTGATGGGGATGGCCTGCCGAGCCGATATCGCGATGGGGGACTGCTGTCTGCCGCCGCACGCCGGGTGTAGCACTGCCCATCGTCGCTGGTCGGACGCGCGGTAGCCCCAGCCATGGACGAGGGCCACTAGCAAGAAAGAGTCAATCAGCAGTCACATATACATATAAATATGCATTTTTTTTTCTAACAATGTCTTATCTATCCGGTCGATGCATATAACTTGAATAGATCAATCGGTTACTTACCTATTGGTTGTTTAGTGTAATAAATTTGCTGTTGTAGTTATATGTAATTAAAATTTCAAGGCGAATTTAAAGTTTTGTAGTTGAGAACGTTATGTTTGGACAAATTCGATAAAAGTTTATTGGCATATCAAAACTAAAATTGTAATAAGAAAGTGTAACAAATAATTATGATCGAATTGAGAAACCTAAGTCTTTTTTTTGAGTCTATTAAGAAAATTAAAAGTAGTTAAAAGTTAAAACCTTTATAATTAAGTGGCGTTTTTTCAAAACCTACATGAAACTGGCATAACCGGAACAAATGACGTCGGTCCGATGTCTTGTGTTGTCCCGTGCCTCTATTTCTTCAGTGGTAATCGAATTATAGATAGACGCCTTCATATTTGTGTAAAAAAAAATCTAGCCGTTTAATTTTTGAGTACTTGGATACTATTAAACAAATCTAAACAAAATTAAAAGTCAGTGGCGTATGTCAGGCACTCGGAGCCGAAGGTGGTGTTGTCGCCCCCTTCGCCTACTCCTCGCTGCGCCACCGAACAGTATGTCTGCAACGTCCCTTTTGTTAATTGTAATAAGATACATTAACAATGGTTTGAACAACGTGGCATTACATAACAATCACATTGTTAAACTGTCTATTATTATCTAGTAAACTATGATATTAACAGCACGCTTGAACTTAACAACTATTTACTGAAAAACTTAGTTCGTTACAAATATGGCTACAGGAAAACTCATCGTATTTTTAAACATTAACCCCAAAGAGGGGTGCGGAGGGGTGGGGGAGTGATGATGATGGAGGAGGCGTGTTCTGTTGAGGGTCATTAGTGTGGCAATGTGTGTGGCGACCCTAAAGAAAGATCTTCCGACCGGGCGAGGTGTTATGTCGAATCCCTGGTGATACATGTCAGCTGTCGTATATTTTCCTCCGAACTTCAAAATCATTGATAGCGCGATGCAGGACTATGGCGCTTATTGTAGAAACCCCACATCATAACTTATAATTTTGACCTATTCGTGTATGTGTGCATTGCGTATATCTATATATAATATATAATATATAATATCGATACTTCACCCGAAGGACTTGTGTTACAGGTACCAGACAACGGAAATATATTTAATACTTTTATACTATATACATATTAAGATTTTTATTATATAATACACATATTTAATACACATCCATGACCTAGGAATTTTAAAAAACTTTTTGTTCCGTCAGCGGGATTCAAACCCGGTGCGGGCGTGAGCTACCAAAGCGCTCAACCACTGCGCCGCAGAGGTCGTCGATATATCATATCTGTGGTGTTATAATCGGTTAAAACTCTTTTATAAAGCAATTTCTATTTAGTTTTAAAAGGTGTTTTATGTGGGCATTCGTCTAAGACATATCTTATTAAAATTGGTTAAATCGTTTAAAATATGCAGGTGCTGAAAATCAACGCTCCAAGCGAAGTTACCCAGGCACCCCTTAGTAAATTTTTTTCGTAAGTATCGAAAACATCATCAGCGTCGATTTTTTATTTCTATAAAAACTATTTCTATTTATAATTCACTGGTCGACACCAGCTATAAACAAGATTTATAATTGATGCCGAAAACGCACAGAATATTGATCAGTTCAAATTAGTCAAATACGTTTGGATGAAGTTAATATGTATTGAATGGTAATGAGTGCAGGCACTGAATAAATAATAATGCAAGATGCAGGTAAGTACTGCTGACTAAAATACTAACATGTCAGTAGAAAAATAAATTTATTTTACGACCGTACACAGAGATATTGATGGTTAGATTAACTTTCATTAAATTTTAGACATTTTCTTTGCGAGACTTAAAGAAAGTTATTATTTATATAGTAATTAATATTAAAATATATTTTTAACACCTAACATAATCAGAATTACTGTTAATAGACGTAGCAAAACGTATTTTCACTCTGAACGTAATAAATTGATTTTACGGAAAAATTGATTTTATTCTTTATTAGCTTTTGTCCGCGTTGATTTTTCCTATTTTCCTCTTGAAAATTTTTCTGATTTTTTTTTACTATAAACCTCATGGAGCCTGAGACCGAGACCAACAAATGCAAAACAGTGGAAATCGGTTAGTGAGTTCTGGAACGTCAGGAGGTAAAACCTGACTTATTTTATGCATTACAAATAGATTATTATTGATGGTACTGATGTTTTATTATATTATGTATAATAATATATATCCTAACTTTGTAATTTGCTGAAAAAGAATGTAATACCCCTAAGAATAATATTATTATTATGTTGTGTATGAAAACATTACGCTCCAGACGAATCTGAATGGTTTAAGGAGTGTAAATATGAACAAAAATGTTTTTTTTTATGAAAATAATTACATAGGAAATATGATCAAATAATTTATAGAATTTATCTGGCGGTATCTTTACGTTGTCCAATACCGGACCATGACAAGCGATCACGAATATTGGTATTTGTCTGTGATAGCTTGTGATCAATATTAATTATTCTTGGTAATTAAAGCTATCGTGTTGACCGGCTTATAAGAATTAAATTTAAAAGATTCCAAAAAAAAATCAGACGCCTGTTAGATACCATACAAAATCCATTTTTTATAGTACGTCCCCTTGTATATTCTGAACCCTTCCAGAACGAAACATATATTTAATATGAGCTGAAAGCATTCCGGCGGCGGGGCGTCTGAATATTCCTGAGATCTTTATTAATGAAAATAGCGTCTAACATTTTTTGATCATTCTTTTCAGTACTAAGCGATGATATATAACATCAATGAAACACAATTTTCTTGCATTGTTTCCATTGCTTTATTTCTACAAAATCAGGAAGGAATTTCTATAGTATATTGAACTCTACCAATATTCAGCTCTTTGAGAAATTTTATACAAAAATTTCTACTAAATTATACTTTGATATGTGTCTAATTTATCGGGGCTAATATTCATAAATGAAATAAAGACGCCACTGCCTCGGGAAAAAGGATAGATAAAACGTGGTTTAGATTAGTTGTACCATCGAAGAAATTGAAGCACATTACAGAGCCACTTGAAGCCGTGAACTCCGAGATGGGTTTGACATAACGCAACTAACTTAATCAGGTCTTCAGAACTTTCTTGATGATACCTACTGATTCTATTTACTTCATAAGTAGGTCCTAGGTCTGTCGGTGTTTGTCAATATAATTCCTACGTATTATCACCTGCTTAGAGTGAACGACCAGACACATAAAACAATATGTTTATTCATGTCTGTTTGTCTGAATCGCACAGCCTCTGGAGAGATAGATATTGCTAAAGACATTTTTTTTTTCGAGAAAACAATATTGGGCCTAGGGAGTATAAGTCCCATCCATAAAGTTATTAAAGCAGCCAGGTTTCAAAATTTAACTTTTACCCGCACAAATAACAAAAAAACCTCTTTCAGCTCTGCTATTTTACAGTAAACTTGTGATTGACACGAATATTATGATTGATAATTTAACACGCTAAAGTATTATTAGTTTTGTTTGTAAGTATTTACTTTGTATAATTTCAAATACTAGAGGTCGCCCTGTGGTCGAAAATTGACCATAAATATTTAAATTCATCGTGTACAGAAGCTATAAAAAACTTAACTGGGAAAAATTTAATGGTTTCACATATACGCGTCTTTCGTAAAAAGGGGTACAAAGTTTTCCGCTGGCTGGGCTGTTTGGTACAGGTTATAAAGTTTTACTTCCAATTATTATTTTATTGGGTACTGTCATACATACGTGTACAGCAGCTCCTTTGGTGACATGCAACGCATTATTAGTAAATAATAAATATGCCAGTGTGTTTACAAACAGAACATTCTTAATTCAAATATTCCAGCGATGCTGCAGCGGTAAACGGATATTTTCATACTAAATGAAGTCCGCAAATCCGTTGCGAAATTTATCATGCATAAATTGTACATATTCCGATCTCAAGTACATAAAATAGATGCTCAACGCCGTGGGAGAGCCATCTTGAACACGAATGGGCCGGCTCACAGAAAACTACCGTGAAACGGCGTTGTGCTGTGTTTCGTCCAGTAAGTGAGTTTACCGGTGACCTAACTTCCCAAATCCCCCTATCTCTATTCCCCCAAAAAAGCCGCAGGCAACGCACTTGCGACTCTTCGGATGTCATAAGTGTCCATGGGCAAGGGCGGTTGCTTTCCATCAGGTAACCCGTCTGCTCGCTTGCCCCCTAAATGTCATTAAATAAAATATATATTTTCGGGATAAAAATTCCCCGAGACTCAAAGTATGCCCATACCAAATTTCAGCCATCATTCATTTTAATTGGTTCAATGGTTTAGGCCTGAAAAGATAGCAGCGTGTTTGTCATGACAGACAGGCACACACACTTTCGAATTTGGTTGGAAGTATCGATTTCAACAAAATATTATAGACTAAGCTTACATATATTCTATCCACAACTTTATTTAACATATGTTGTATGGCGAATCTGTCAAAAAAGTTGTGGATAGCCTAACAGAAAGTTTATCAGTAAGCGGTGAAACAGGCCCAGGCCGAAGGGGAGTTTTTCTTCTAAGAAGAGCTCCATTTTGTTGACGAGCGTCAAGACGATCAAAGAAAAAAAATCCACAGACGAACATACAATCTTCTCGTTTTTGGAAGTCGGTTAAAAAGAGATACCGTCAAGGTTATAGAAATACTACGTAGTTGTAAGGGATATTTAAATTTCCCTAACAACTTCCCTCAGTCGACATTTAAAACGATTCTTTCAGCGTGACCACTTAAGACAATGTGTATAATGATATGCTATAAATTAAACACTGAAATACATGTGGGCAAAGTTGTAAATCAAATAATTAACTTTAAATGTATTCTATTGTTGTGAAACATAAGTTATAAATAAACAGGACTTCGCGCTGAAAGTGTCGGATTTTCAGGCAATTTTTCAGCGTTGAATGTTGAGATCTTTTTAGTCTCAATATGTTAACAAAGTTAAGAAGCAAATTGATATTGCGAGAAGTCAATATACGAGAAATGATAATTTTTTTTTTTAATTTTAAGCTAGTTTGAAAAAAATGTTCACGTAGGAGGTGATACTACCAAATTTTTCGAATTTCAAAAGAGAAAATTTGAAGAACCGTGTAGGTAACGATTTGAAAACTGCTGTAATTTGTATAAATGGAGTTTATAAGACCAGACAAATGATTTCATATCAAGATATATGTTGATTCTACGTACTATAACTAGATACTTTAGCTAGGTAATGAGTGAGAAAGTTACAAAACTTTTAAAGTTGTGACAGAAGAATAGTTCTAGCGAAATATTAGTCATCTGCATTTTCCACTCAATTATAAATCTCTTCATGCCTTAAACCTCATATATCATAAGATATTATCGGCTTCGTTATCTGCTAAGCTATTAAATATGTTTCTAGTCTAAGAAGGATGCACTTGGCTAGTTTTATAGTTTTTAGTGTTACTTATAGATAATATTTATTCGACATTTAAATAAAGAGATAGGCTGCGTATACTCCCACTAATGAAGATCCAATGCGTTTGTTACTGGCAACTCATTTAATTATTATACTTTACTAGCTTATGCCCGCGACTTCGTCCACGTAGGACTCATGCATGACTTCAATTCTTTATTTACTATACACTTATATAGACACTTTCATACACAGAATTACTTCTAGTAATTCTGTGAAAATGTACCTATGTTTCGTTACTTTTAACAAATAATTGGAAACTTCCATTTAATTTGTAACATTTAAAAGATAAAAAATTAATACAAATAATTTTTTGTGATGATTTTTTATAATAATATTAAGTCACATTTTAAACCAGTCAACCCCTTAAATTCCAAACGGCAATTTTTGTAATGTCTTTCATATCTAAATGTTTGACTTACCGTTGACCAGCGCAAGTGTGATTATGTAATGCATGTTAACACTGAGACGGTGTGGTCTGTCAGGCCTGGTGTTATATACTACAAGCGGCTGCTGGACGCTGCCATTTCAATGGAACACGTCATGATGCTAACCCTGAAGCATGTATGGGGTACTTTTGACTGTAACTTCCAAGTTATTTGAAGAGGAATGGAACGAGGGTTTGCAATTATTCTCAGTTATCCCGAGTTACATTTTCTTAGCTCGTAGCCTTGTTTTAGTGTTTTTATATCTAACTTTATGTAATTCGGAGCTAGCTAGCAGTCAAATACCCGTCAAGAAAAAATATTTAAAGTTTAAACAATCTAATAACAAATTTGTCTCCGGAAGATTTCTAAAAAATTGATTTGAAAATTGTAAAGTTAAAGTTTTTGCGATCACATCCTTTACAGGATGGGAAGCTTTTTAATTAATAAACTTTTTAAATGTAATCAAATATTCATCAACTCAACGTGATTTATTTTTGTATTTTCTTCGCTATAATAATTATATCTTTTGGTAAGAAAGAAAAATAAAAAATAGAGAAAAAAAAATGCGCAACGTTTCTTCACAACTTGAACCTTTTTAACAAGTATGTACTATGTCTTCAAGTATAGAAAATAGGAATATTAAAATGCGGGTTGTTCCCGCAATACGAGTTTTTGTGTTGCAGAAATTATACCAGCATCTTAAGGGTTAAGTCCAGATTAGTTTGATGGACAATAGATATTAGCATAGATCAATTATTTAGGAGATAACCAAAACATCACCATTGATCGCTGTCATAATAAAAAATATAGGTGAGATCTTTGTTTGGGTTTGTGCCCATACTGTGGTCTATATTGAACAGAAAAGGCTGATGAAATGTAAGCTCAAATTTGAAGACACAAGTAGAAGAAGCGAACAACTAACATAATACAACCTTCGAGTAAATACTTATTTTTTCCTATATTTTTTATATATCTTGTTATTCAGCGATTTCATTATCTAGCTTGTCTTTCTAGCTACGCGTCAAAGCCACGATATTTTAATATCAAATTATTTTTCTGGTCCTTAAAAAGTCAATTTATACAAAATCCGGTAATATTTAAAATGTTACCCGCTTCTTCCACTTACGTCTTCATTTGCTTTTAACCTAACCTCATTCAAAGCTTCGGACGGAAGCGTTATTCCGATCAGTCCATTCGAATCTCAAAACGGTTTCGCATACAAGGCGCCAGGCTAGAGCTTCTTCATCTTTGAGTAAACTAGATTTACCAGTGATCAGACTTAGTAAAGTAAGCAAATCATTCAAAGGTAAATGTATACGCCTTTACAATAAAATCCTGGGAAACGTTCAAAATCTTTCTATAAATAAGTTTAAAAAAGTCGTAAAAGAACGTTTGTGTGCTAAAGCTTACTATAAAGTTAATGATTTTATTAACAACAGCACATCCTAGGAGTAGAATGGCTCCTTGCCAGGCTGCTTCTGTATAATATTGTCTTGACTTGTATAAGTCTTGACTTATAATTATTATGTAACTTTCTTTTTTTATTTATTTTTTAATCAAGTTACAATACATTGTAATACATACATATTTTTTTACTTTTTATTTGTAAAATTAGCTTTAAGACAATGTTGTTATTTTCCATCTTTTAGGTAAAAGATGGACCCGTGTGAGTTTCTTACGCCGGTTCTTCTCACCGGGTTAGTTTCTGAAACGGTGTACCGTAGTCTCGACGTACAGAAAGTGTATTTAACTACTAATTTTGAATAAAAGATTTTGATTTGATTTGGACTTGACTAAATGAAACTGCCTACTCTAACAGCATTTTGATTCGTTCGTTCAACTCACAAAACGGTTTTGAAGAACGGCGCCCAGGGTCCAGTGGATTCATATTGGTCAGCATGTAGGCCACATCCCTGTGCGACCTGATTCAGGGACTTTTTAATGTTATTTAGGGGGCAAGCGAGCAGACAGGATACCTGATGGAAAGTGCCGTCGCTGCAAGCACAACCGTTTTATGAGGGGATGGTAATAGGGATAGGTGGATTAGGAAAATTGGGCCACCGGTAAACTCACTCACTGAACGAAACACAGCATAACGCCGTTTCCCGCCAGTTTTCTGTGAGGCCGTGGTATCACTCCGGTCGAGACGGCCCATTCGTGCCGAAGCTTGGCTCTCCTACGACGCGGACGAAGACGTGTGCTCCGTAATGGACACGACATCCCGCCTTAGCTGGGGAACTCGGAACGATGGTGAGGGGTTACCGTCGACCATTGCACCGATCGGGTTCCCGGGAGAGTAGCGATTCGCACTGTGTTCCTGCGCATCGCGACAGAAAGAAGACGAGCACCCTAAGAAGGCTCCTCGTGTGGGGCTTCTGCTTGTACTAGGGGGACCAAGATTCCCCAAAAGAATCCATTGTGCCTGCTATAGATCAAAGTGCGCGGAGGGATGTCGAGGAATGCATGTAACACTTTAGCTGCTCCCTCCAACGCAGAAGTTGGAACATGGCTGGGTTTTAGTGGGTGAAGCTGCGGCCACTTTACCATCTCATCGGTCGCGAGTCCCACATTCCCCGGTGATAGACCCCCAACAGTGCCGGGGATGCCCGGATGCATAAGCGCATTTCCTGTCCTAAAAAAAGACTCCCTGAAATCTTATCACAGGGTTTTCGTTGCCGGCCACGGCGACACAGGAGTTGGTCACCATCAGTCTATTTTAGGACAATAATATTTTATTTATAATTTCTTGAATATCAGTAAATTATAAGTAGGAAAACGACCTCAATACCTTCTTCAATATTTTTTTTTATATTACAACACATGACAAAAATCAAATATTTCGCGCATACTTTGTTTGTCAATCACCATGCTTAATATTACTTATTAGGGTAGGCAACACCAAAAAATTACAATACGTGACAGTTTCAGCGATTTACGCTACAGTGGCTTTAGCATGAGTTTTATATTGATGCAGTAGTATTTGTCGATACTCAATAGGGATTACGTAAATTAGTATCTCAAAATTTTACAACGACTAGCGGTCACTTGAGGCACTAAAATTTTCAAATTAAAAACTTCGCTATCGACGTGACGTCAAATTCCATAAGCTGCATACAAAGTTCATACTAAATTACGTTTTTAAGAGAAAGAGATGGGTAGAAAACTTACATCGCTAATATCTTACTTATTTCCCAACAGAATTCAGAGATTTTTTGTGATTCTGTATATCTTTAGGCCCACTATCATAATAATTTGCATTCAATAAATTT
>JAOTAV010047151.1:0-25778 GCA_026546445.1 Cyclargus thomasi
TATGATACATATATTTAATACACATCCAAGACCCAGGAACATTGGAAAACTTTTTGCTCCGTCGGCGGGATTCGAACGCGCGACCCCCGGCGTAAGCTACCAACGCGCTTACCAACTGAGCCACAGAGGTCGTCATCATTACGCTGTTACGTTATAAATATGACTTTATCAATTATATAAGTCGGGTTTTCCTTCCTGACGATATCACTCTAGAACGCACGAACCGATTTCCACGGTTTTACATTCGTTGGAAAGGTCTCCGTGATATTTATAGCCAATAAAATTTAGGAAAAATTTATGAACGCGAACGAAGCCGCGGGCAACAGCTAGTCGGTTATATATAAAAATATATACATTTGCTAGAAAATATGTTGTGTTGTACATGAAAGAACATATTATATTGAGCTTGCTTAGATCATTTTAACTGACTTCTAAAAAAAGCAGTTATCTTCATTTGATCGTATATATTATGGTGGTTTGAAATGGTGGTTATTCGATCATTAATTAAGCCAGTGTAATGAATAAAGAAAAAAATTGTAGTTTTATCTGAATTGAACTTTTTTAGACAAATCCAGAATGTTTTGGAAAATATATTTCATCCATTAACCAGCTCGGTAGTGGTCTATAAGCGAGATACTATACTAGGCAAATTTTGCCGTGGGAGAGTCATGCTTTGACATTGCATTGTATTCGGAATGGGCCGTAGTGATACCACGGCCCCACAAAAAACCGGCGTGAAACGGCGTTGTCCTGTGTTTCGTTCATTGCGTTTGCCGGTCGCCCAACTTCACTAATCCCCTACCCCTAATCCCATTCCCGTATTCCCTCATAAAAAGGCCGGCGACGCAATTGCGACTCCTCGGATGTCGCGAGTGTCCATGGGCGACGGCAGTTGCTTTCGCTCGCCTCCTAAATATCATAAAAATTTACACATATAATATATTATATATATACTTAATTATTATATACATAAAAGTCCGAAGCGTGATGGACTGACATTAACAATAATGTTATATAAGTTGAATAAGAAGTTTGGATGAGACCCTAGGTACAAAAAACCTAACATAACGATTACAAACAAAGGATATGGGCGAAAAGTCCTATAGATGACCCTATTTTTTTTATAAAAAAAAATATCTATCATAAAAAGAAATCAGCGGCATGTCAGTGGAAACGGGAGGACGTTTTTTTTTATTACAAATTTCAAGACGTCTATAGGCTTACGCACATATTTTTTTTTTCTCAATTTACATTTTTTTTTCACCAAGGTACATTTTATCTCATATTACGTTAAGTCTATCACGCTAACTTTTTTTTTTATTATTATATTTATAAATAGTTTTTATTATGACAGTTCTCTTATACACATATTATTTGGGGAGGAAACCGTTAACATCACGATGTCAGCTTCACAACCTCCAAGCCTAACGATGTCGAGTGTAAGACACACATTACAGCTACGAAATTCGTAGCGCGGCTTAAGATCTGCTACGTCTCGTAGAACGCTACGGAGCGTAGAATATAGCTCATTAGTTATCTATATATATATAATTAAACAGTCAAATTCGAGTGTCTGTACATTTAATATTTTTACAAAGTAATCAATGCTGAGGATCAGTAATAGAACACATGTCGAAAAAAAAAGTTGTCTGTTTGTACGCGCTCACCTCAGGAACTACTACTAGGACGGATTCTAATAAATCTTTTTTTATTTAAAAGCTATTAAGTCTAGGATCAACACATAGGATACTTTTTATCCCGGGATAATGTACGGTTCCCGTGAAATACAAATTTTCGTCTACAGCTATTAACATAGTAAAAGTTAGTACCGACCCACGAATAATAAAACTACGGAAAAGTAACTCCGTCGAAAATATGCTCCACGAGGCTTATCGAAATGTATACCTGGATGCACATTTTCAATATTTAGGAGGTCTTCAACGGTATCGAGCAGATATTAGATGCATTTCAGATGCTTCAGACACTATTCTGTTTATTATTTATTCTGAATTAAAAAGTCGAGTTCCTCCAATGTAATGATATCCAAAACTTCACTTGCGTATTTCGGTCGTCTAGTGTGTACGAGCCCTTAGTGCACTTCCATTTACACGGCCAACGGTGATTACAAAAGTATTTCATTTCGAGGTTCCCCGCGGAGTGGTTCCGTAAACGTAATAACGCCGAAATAAAAACGGTTTGTTCTATAATAATTTTACTTATTTCCATATTAATGAAGCCGAGTGATCTCGGGGTTTTCGAGGGTATTTGTTTTTCACGAATTTCGTATTACACTTCTCATTTTAAATATCTGATACTTGTTTTACCCTTCTTGTTGTACTTAAAACTGTTTAGTCAGTTTTGGCTGAGTTTTATTTTGCTTGCCCATACAAATAACTTTTTTTGTTTAATTTCAATGCTGCTCTGATAAGGAACACGTAGAAACCCCTAAGGTTTGTCCGCCAACACCGTCAATCGAGAACGAGAATATTTCAGCCGGATAAAATGCAACTTTATGACATAGACTACAGGTTTCATTTTCTTAAACGCCTTAATGACGGCGACGACATTGACGATCGAGCAATGTCGCTTGAATATGATACTTATAGCCTAGATCATAAAGTTGCATTTTGTAAGGCCGAAATAATCTTGTTCTCGGTTGACGGTTTTGGTGGACAAACGTGTATACTGTGGAACTCAATATCAAAACCTAATACAAACTCAAGAAATGTATGTCACATGAGAGTCATACGTGGAAATTATATTCAACCTTTTCGTATATTAACACGAGCTGTGCTTACAATAAACAATGCATTAGGTAATACACATAAGTAGATCCCCGGGGAAACGAAGAGAGAAGTCGAGAAATAGTTTGTAACGCTCCCTCTCAGTTTGCGACTGAATATTTTATATGACGTGCGAAAGGGACGGCGAGATAACTTATTGCTGGGATATTGCTACGTTATAGTTCTAGCTAGTTGATGTATTGTATCATTGTATAGATTTATTTTTCTAGTCTCATAATCGGAGAGATGTTGTGATATTTTATATAAATATTTTATATTGTATTTTCATGCTTGTGTGAGTACCGGCACACCGGGAAAGTGTGTTAGGTTGTTAGGTAGGTCTAGACCTACCTAACAACCTTTTCTCAAAAGATTTTCTCAAAAGTGGCTTACATGAATATACGTATTTTAGGCCATTTTCGAATTTTGCGGGCAAAAGCTAATAATAAATTTTTCGATTTGTATGGGCAAGCCAGCGCCAGCGACAAGATTTTCCCCATACAAATTACAAAAACTTTTGTTCGCTTTCAGCATCGCTACTTTCACAGTAAACTTAATATAAGAAACACATACACACTGACAGACAAATAGACACGTAAAGAAATCAAAATTACACCTATTTTCATGATAATTGAATTAGCAAAAATTCACAAATACAACTATCTTCACACAAAACATCTGACACTGTAAAGAATTTGTGTGTTGTCTAACAAAAATTCAGATTTTGAGTTATGAATGCAGTATTATACCTTAAGCTCTTATGGAATAATACTAGATTTATGATTCAAAATTTGATTTCTTCGTTGGATAACACACAAATGCTTAACAGCGTCCACCTGAGACACTTTTAAAAGAAAATTTAAAGAGGTCAAGGTCTCTATCACACACCAGCCGGCAGTACATTGTTAGTCGCCCCTTAATTAATGCTATTTCCCGCGGAACACCTGGGCGCCGCTTCATTTTTAATTACGTACTAAAGTGCATGATTAAAAACTTTATGCGCGAATTTCGTTGACTCCCGTCTTATTTTGTTTTGTGTAGAAAGAATACTAGGGTTTTGACTGCTTTACCGCATTTCTGGTATGCAACACAAAACTATTTAACTTGAGACTTAGGATAAATAAAATGATACCTCGTCTAGATCATTGAACCATTATATTGTGTGCGCAATATTCAAAGTTTTTGGAAAATTGGGTTCGTCTAATTGTAAATTGATTAAATTCCTTAAATTAAAAAAATGTAATTTTTATGCTTTGTATGGGCAAACCGTATCGAATGAAACTCTATATTATAAGGAAAGTGTTGCCCTGTTTCCGGTTAGGGTGTACATGTGCACACCTTAATGTAATATCAGTCAGTTTTAAGACACCCTTTTTTATGATAATTAGGGAGCAAGCGAGCAGACGGGTTACCTGGTGAAAAGCAACTTCCGTCGTCCATGGACACTAGTGAAATCAGAAAAGTCGTAAGTACGTTCCCGGCCTTTATAAGAGAACAGGGAATGGAGATAGGGATAGGTGGATTAGGGAAATTGGACCACCGGTAAACTCACTCTCACTCACTAAACGAAACAGAACACAACGCCGTTTCACGCCAGTTTATAGAGGCCGTGGTATCACTTCGAGCCGGCCCATTCGTGCCGAAGCATAGCTCCGTATTATGTACTTGAGATCAGAAAATGTCTCATTGGTAGACGCCTCCACCGGGGTTTGAACCTGCACCTTCTCGAGTGCGTACTAAAGGTCTTACCCACTTGGCTACGGACGTGTACATATACGGGTAATAATATAATATTATAAGAAAGTAGACCGAGACCTGCACTGTTCTGCATAAAATTTTTACTAAGCGAGAAAAAATTCTGATGGATTCATCTTACTCGGAAGTTTTTAAAACGATCTAAAATACCAATTATAAGTATCGCGCAAAAGTTTTAACGTCGATATCACTTTTCTATCATGGACTTTTTAATAAAATAATATAAAAGTTTAAAAAACAAAACTTTTTTTAAAGTGAACTAAACATTTTAAAATAAATATTAATTAGTTATTGTATAAGTATTTATATTTAAATTTAAAAGCGTGAGGCGTATGGTATTGTCCACTTAGATTACTGATGGCATATGATTGACATACACAATATTATAAATGGTATTAAAATATTAAGTATGCATTTTTAAAACGACATACTTTTCTTTTAATATAATTTAGAATAATGAGATCCGAGTAAATGAGTGCATAATAAAATTTCTTATCCTTTAGCCGTAAAATCTAACCCAACCGAGTAATCCTACATGTAACGTACACGAGTGATAATCGATAAACATGGCCCGAATATAATCCTTGAGTGGGCACCTCATGTCCCCGGTTATACGCAAGCTACATCATGAATTCACTTTGAGAAATAGGGGGCCGCGAGTAGACACCTGGGACCTGGGACTCTCTAACAACTGCTAAGTCATTGTTGTTTTACGTTTTTCTCGAAGCTCTCGCTCCATTGAATTCCAGTGAATACGGTTTTTAAAACACGCTTTTAATTTGAGTAATTTTTCCGTCGAATTTGTGTCGATTTTGTATTGTGATGAAGATATGCTGCGTTTTATAGCACCGAAATTTATGTCCATCCATCCTATAGTTTTTCTTTAACAAAAAAAAAATACTGCAAAAAGACAAAAAAATGTTTAAGAAAAGTCACCCTGCTTTTATCGAGTACATTTCATTAATTCATTACAATTACTTATTAAAAAATAATTTTCAGTTTGGAAAAATGAAGAAATGCACCGAGAGAGAAGAGATACTTCACCTGCCAACAAAACAACTGTATGGAAAACCGAAAAACTATACAGTAGAACGTAGAGCTATAATCTATTGTATATAAAAGGAAGTCGAGTTTCCCTTCCCGAACAAATAACTCCAGAACGCACGATACCATTTTCACGGTTTTCCATTCGTTGGAAAGGTAAGGTTGCGTGAGATTTGTAGGAAAAAAAAACAAAATTTTCAAAACGAAAATTATCACGAGGACAGAGCCGCGGGCAACAGCTAGCTAATCTATAAATCATAAAATCTTGATAAATAGCTAGTTTGTATATTGTACCTTAGTATATTATATTAAGGTAAAATATAAACTATTTATACAAAATGTTGCTATGGGCTATAAATTATAAAGTTACTTGTATTGTAAATTTGGCGCCGGTTCTCAATTAATTTCGGGAAGCCCTTACATGGCGCACCTACCTCAGCGTGATTCAATTAGCATCAAATTTTACGAAAACGTGTTGTATACGTTTTATCAACAGCTATTTTATAATGTTACTTAATATAGTTATTATATAAGCATATAAATAATACGTGGAAAATATACATTTTTAAAACGGAATATTCGATATTTAAAGACATAGATAATAGAAGAAGATTAAAAACTGACGGTTTTTCGCATAAATGGAGTTTTTTGGACCAGAAAAACTATTTCAAACTAAAAAAATGTAAATGCTGTTAAATGTAATTACTTAAGTTTTAGGATTTGTTAAAATTTTAATAGAAAAATGAGTGATTGCGCCGATGATGTAAAATGTTAGTCATCTGGTTCTTCTACTTATGTCTTCATGTTTTTAAAGGTACATTTTTAGATTTACTAGCTTTTTCCCGTGACTTCGCTTATTTGGAATTGGATTGTTGGAAAATCGCGTAAAAATAACCAAAAGTAGCAAATCTTACACTCTATGTTGTTTCGTTAAGGCGTGAAGAGAGGACGAACAAACGAATAAATAAACAGATATTCGTATTTTCCAATAATAGTAACAGTGTTGATGAATATACTTTGATATTTCTTTATTTAAGTTTGCTTGGAAAGTGTCGTAGGAAAATTTCTTTGTAATATCAATTTCATTACACACATGCCGTTTCGTAGCCGTAACCCGAAACCACTGTTTTGATGTTCTAGAAAATCGATTTTCTAAGAAATTGAGGTTTGGTGATCTGCCGAAATAGGCCCAGAGTAAATCCGGGCTGCCTGGTAAGTGCATGCGGTGGACGGACGATTGTATTTCTGATATGCCTTAATGGAATTGCATTATCGCATTAATCGATAATTACATTAACAAAGCCCGGCTGAGGCTCTGGGATGCGGGCCCTTAATAACTTCGTAACGATTTTATTGGACGAGTAAATTCAATATTCGATATCTGAAATCTTGCGAAATATTGAAAGTTATTTTACGGGAAGTTTTGATTGAGCAGACCGATTCTATATTTTGATTACGAGTTTCGGTTCATTAATTTAAAACGTAAAACATTAAATATAACGAGAATAGAAACAGCGGTATCCAACCAAGAAAATCAAAGGGTTTTCGTGGTTGGATACCGCTGTCGATCCTGGCGACACAGGAGATCCAGCGGTGGGAATGTGTAGTGAAAAATATAACCCGTATTAAAAAATATAACGAGAACAGACAAACGAAATGTAAGCAATTCTGCGCTACGTACAAAATGACGGTAAATGCTAGGGTACAATTTCCGAAAACCTTAACGAGAGACGGGTATGGCGACGGTAATTAGTGTGCACACCCCTTTTAAATTGCCGAGTAATTATTCGTGAATCGTCGAAATCATAAAACATCGTATCCGAACACGAAAAAAGTAATACCTGGTATTCGAAACGAGCGCCTGCCGAGGTCCCTGTTAATTACTATGATCATTCCCACCGGCAGACATGTTTGTTTTATTGTCTACGAACTGAACATAACATGTTTCCATTATCATACCTCCGCTTCCTATATTGAAAAATACTTCCAACGCTTCGCACTTTTTTCATCATAAATCTCCTATCCGAAGCCGTATCGCAATCTTTTTTTCGCTTTCGGTATATGGAATATTTGTTTGTACAACTCTATTTCGATCTTTTTTTTTTTAGGTTTTCATTTAAAATATTCTTTTACGTTGAATATTGCAGCTCCGTGATTGAGCTGCAGCCGTACAAAATTCTACATCAAATGTTGATCCAATAAATTTTAGGATGAGTTACGTCGCAATATGTGAAACAGAATACTTACTGCTTTATTCTAATAAAAAGCAATCGTTATCAAACCCCTTGAGAGTTACCTACAAAAATAACGAAACTAAGTATATCCCTGAAAGATATTCAAACTTAAAAGTTTTTAAGGACACTTCGGGAATCTGAATAGTAAATGTAAATCCTTCACTCTTTTCAAGACGAAGTAGCGTTAACATCTTGGTCACACTCGGAAGGAGCTGGAATATACAGGTGTGTATTTTTCCACGAAAATCTGAGCAACCTATTTTGGCAAATAACATTTGTGGAACTAGACTTGGGAAATACAGACCTACAAGGCTGTTTATCTTAAAACTTAAATATATTTGTACAACAATGTTATTATTATTCTCTCTTGACGAAAAATAAAGTTTGTGGAATTTTGTTTCGGTGATATTGAAATTTTAATTATTCTTTTCTTTATATTTGTAAGGATATCAACGTTTAATCAGTCAGTTATAAATAGTTTAGCCATAAGATATCTTTTTTGGGCATAACATTAAACAATAATTGTCGAAACCTAGTGCGGTTGGTGGGCAACCACACACCACGCATTGCTCCCCCCAGAATTCCGAGTCAATTATTTCCATGCCAATTGAGGGTGTATTTCATTGAATTCTAGTTCGTTAATTATTTTCAATGGCAATATAATTTTCAGTGTGAATTGATTATTGATTTGACTAATTTTACAAAGTATTCAAAAAGTTTTACATTTTTCTTTGATGTAACCACAGTGAACTAAAACCTATATTAATATTATAAAATTTGTTCGTTTGACTGTCCTTTACGCCCAAAGCATATGATTTTAAGCATAAACTTAGTTAAAAGGTTGGAGAGTAACATAGCTTCTTTTTACGTCGCGGTAGAAGGTAGAAGCCAGAATATATACGACATTTTTCTGTACAGAAATTATATGTTATTAACTAGCTTAACAAAACATTTCAGACGAAACCGAGTGCCAACAGAATCCTTGAATCGCGTGAAACTCAGAATCAAGACCGAATAATTAATTACACAAGCTAGATTTGGATCATGTTGAAACATAAGCAAACGAGACGCTTAGATAATTTGGAATGTATTCAAAGATATCAAATTAGGTATGCTAAGTCAAGTAACTCGTCTTCCAAGCCAGTGCTTACAGTCAAAGTGATTGTTGATGTTTTCTTTGTCAACTATAACATTTAATAGACGTGGATGGTTCGTGTATTCGGCAAATTACCCTCATGAAAGCTTATTGTGTGCATAATAACGTGCTTCGTTATAACTTTTGCATTCTAAATCTTACTATTGTGCGCAATAATAGGGTTTTTAATGGAAGAAAAAAAAATTGTTTCCGTACTTATATTATAAAAAGGGAATGGTTTGTTTGTTTGTTTATTTTTTATATAGAAAGGGGAGGGGGGGGTTTGTTTGTTAATTTTTTTCTAACCAATTTCTTTTTTAACAACCTATCTTAGTTGAAAAGATGGAGAGAGTAAAATATATATGATACTTTTGGTCTCGATAAAATATTACATTTTTTAACAGAGTTATAGAGTTATATGGTTATTACATCAATATTTTAACGATTTTCAAATTCTAAGCTAGCGAAGCCGCGGGTGAAAGCTATAAAAAAAAATAGAATCTCGAACCCTTGTCATGTATTTAAAATCAAAGCAAGTAAGACCTGTTTGTATATTTTTTAGATATTTTTTTTGCTACTAAACTGCTGCCCAATTTTGATGCTATTCAGCTCGGAGATAGTTTGAACGACGGAAATGTAGACTACTTTTACACCATTGACAAGAGTCGTTTAAGCTATCTACGACTTATTTCACAGATGAAGTATGAAGAATCTGAAAACAGCAGCAAATAGCCTATACGGCACTTATCAGGAAGTGGTGAAATGGACCCTCAATATCCTCCTGTCCTGTTTCAATTATTGTATTCGGTTATTAAGAATTTGGTTCTCTTACGACAACCGTCAACAACGACTAGGTACAAACAAAATAACTTTATATTCTGATAAGTTATAGTACTATTTTTATATTCCAATTAAAGATTTTTCATTCAACGACACTATAGTTAAAATACATCATACGTCCTATAAACCATTTATTTTTTAGTTACTTTTCGGACTAACTAAAAATAAATGATTTCGGACAATTCGCCTGGCATCATATACGTCCACTGCCTATGTGGACGTTGATTTTAATGGATTCTGAAATTGTCCCTATCAGTTGTTTAAATGGATTCCAGGTGATGAGAATAAGCTTATGCCCGTGGATTCGTTAGCGTTCAATTCTACAATCGCGTAAAATACGAATATTTTGGGAACATGGGGTTTCCAAGACCAAATGTAGCCTATGTTCGCCCAAACGAACTAGGTAACTCACATAGCCGATCTTATATTTGGCGCATTCGGTGGATTAACATACAAAGACGCCGTTTGTCCGCAAACATCGTCAACCGATAACGAGTATATTTTAGCCCGATATGCGACCCTATGATCTAGGCTATAAGTTTCATTTTCTAGCGACATCGTTCTTTCGTCAATGTCGTCGCCGTCATTAAAGCCGTAAAGGAAAATGAAACCTGTAGTCTATGTCATAAAGTATCATTTTATCCGGCAGAAATAATCTCGTTCTCGTCTCGCCTAAGAGCCGAAATTACGTTGACGAAATTCAGGAGCTCCTCTTCAAATTATTGCCGCCGAAGCTTACGCCCGACTGAAATTCGGCTGTAGGTTAAGGATGCGTAATTTTGACATTTTGATTATCCGTCATTTGAAATACCGCATAACCGACCGAATGTTTTCGATTCTTTGCAGAATCACCAAACAAAATGTATAGAAATGACTTAAGCGTTCGTTATGCCTTATCGATGCCTAACTGTCTCAACCTCGATCTTAATAAAAATGGCTACATTTCATTGAACAAAAGAAACTGATTGTATTTTTTTCTTAGTAATTGTATAAAACTAGATACGAGGTTATTGATAGGTACACAATTAACTTATCGAATCACCTCATATCTAGTTTTGTAAGATTAATAAGAAAAAAAATTATAATCAGTTTTTTTTGGTCTCCTGAAATGAAGCCATTCTTAAGATACGAGGCTGAGGCAGTAAGGCATAGTTATGTCATTTTGTGTTGGCTAACCCCCCTAGTGTGTTTAGACACACATATACACCTCAAAGTATCATTACTTTACACGTACAAGCATAGAGAAATTATACTTGTATATTAAAATAATTGGTCTATGGTACAAGTGATATTTTGTGTGAAAGTAAAATGCCTCAGCTATATTACAGTACATGTATAGATAGTATATTATACTGTCCGTATATTTGGTCGTGAATCAATACATCTATTACCTGGCGAGTAATTTCTCAATAACGGGAAGGAGGCAAACCCCAAAAGTGTTGTTCTATTTACGACCAACATCGGTAAAGGATACTGTAAATATACGAAGGGATAATAAATAATGTGACGACAGAACCCGGAACCTTCGCAAAATGAAAAAAATAATTACATAGGTATTCTTAAGTTACAAATAATTATATTATACAAGTTGTAAGAGATATTAATGGCAAAATAACGATCTGATAACTTTTAACATTAATTAAGTTTGCATTTAGGACGCTGGGCGGTGACAATATTGTGTTTCGCATATCAAAACATAAAGCACTGAAATAACAAGACTGTATAGATTACTAAATGTGATCAGTCCTTGTAGGGGAGCCCAAGAGGGGAATTTTGGATTTACTCGAGCGCGTCAGATTTGCGTTATCATTGCATAAAAATAAGGTTTCTCAGTAATGTTATCGGGATTGTCAGATTACGATAGTGTTAAAATTCCGACAAAGAACAATTATTCAATTAAAAGTAAGTTCTGTAATAACGTAAAAAAAACAAGGCCTCATATTTTCGTAACCAAAATTCTTAGAAATTTTATCTTATATCAAACTAAATCTTTGTCTAGAATCGCCTAGTAAATGTTCAATGTAAACAAATTTATCAAAGCTTTTCCTATTTTGACAATCTTAATATCGCTGTAGCGTTTTTTCTACTTATAAATTAAAAAAAAAATGATCTTATAATTTTTTTCTTCATATTACATAATCAACGAAACTTTCTAGGTCTCCACGATGTTCGAGTAACCATAAAAATATTACTCTCACCTCCCCGGATATTACTCTGTAAACGGTGTCTCGTCTGATTGAATAGAGCTTACAAACCTAATATAGGAATTTCAATAGAGGCTGTCTCTATAGCAGCGCTACAGTGTTATAGCTTATGATCTCCATTGAATTAATAGTGATGTGTCCCTAATTGGCTGAGGAATCAACTGTCTATGTACCGGTAATGACGGATTTGGACTAGAGTTTGGCTATTTATTTTTTGGTTGTTTTTATTTATTTATTTATATCTCATTTACAATAAATTTGGATAAAATTTACGCAAAATATATAATATATTTTACAATTACACTTATGGGACAATTTAGTATAAATTGTGACACGCCCGCCTGGAGTATTATCAATTAATTAAACTTCACAAACATCTATAGATTTCATGTCTTTTTAAAGTGTGTGTGTGTATGAGTTTGAATTTGTGTATGTGCAAGTATGTTATGTGTATGGATTTTGTATGCATTCTTCTGTACTATTGTAGTCTAACGTCATTAACTAATTTTTCAGACATTGATTGCACTTGCGCAAAGTTAGTGAGTATATGCCTTTTAGTTTATTTACTGAATACATAAAATTGACGTCTGGCATGTGAGGTCCGATAGCGGGGGGTGGAAAAGATTTTCCATGTTGTTTGCCTATTAGTTTGAACGAAAGGAACTTCTCTATGGTTACGAAGGATCGTATTCATTATAAATAGTTGCCTTACAGTAAGCAAAGAGGACTCGCGATGAAGTAAGTGAATGTGGACCGTCGAGGATGTCCATAGATAACTTTAAGTAAAGCGCGCTGAGCTCGTTCTAGTGGTAGCAAGGTGTTGGCTCCACTTCCCCCCCACGTGATAATGCAGTACTGAATGAGGGATTGGGCTAGAGCAAAATATACGGACCTCATCGTACCGACATCATTTTGAAATAAAATACATTGTTTGCATTATGTCTGAATTTTGTTTTCGAATGCCGTTAACGGTTTTTTGAAGAACTCTCTGTTGTTTAGCCATTAATTCGATAGATTTCTTGATATCTGACATGTAGACTGAGAATTCATTATCATGCTGGCGTTTCTTAACTCGCGGCCTTGTCTCATTAACAATTTCCCTTTCAGGATTTTTTGCTGGTGCATAGTTGCTGTTAGGATCGGATTCATTGACCATGAACCCAGTAATGGGGGGGCGGGGTTCTGTTGAGCGGCACCAGTCAAAAATTTAAATTTAGACAAATCATGACATGTTAGCTGGTACCGACTTTAAAATAATGAAGACTGTGTACGGAAATATAATAATAATCATTCCGGTATACATAATGTTTTAACTTAAATTAGCTTTTACTTCACTGAAATTGATGTTTTCTATGTTTTCTCCCTTTCAGCATTGGTCGAAACTTAAATTCATAATGTTGTATTGGTTGACAGATTATAAGCGAGGCGAGTGTTGTATTAAACTGTCTACAATTCAGTAAGTTAGTGTAATAGTTTGTATAGTGTGAGGCAGTTAAACTAACTTAGCTTTATGCATGCACTAGTTTGATAACTAATTTGGTGGCTCGGATATTGTGTGCTATAATGTGATAGGAACATTGATATTTGGACGTATTAATTATTGAGAGCCGGTCTGCCGTCCTCAAGCTAAAATGCCGCTATGTGTAAAAAGTACTTTTTGAGTTATGAGCAAAAACACCGCAGTTTTTCTATGGGCTTGGTACTTCATAACGGCAATATTAATTTTAATAACTCGATGGCTATAAAAGCTACAAAAATGTTGCTAATATACGTCGATAGAGCTTTTTCTTCTGATTATGATGGCATCAAAATGTCAAAAACGACGAGATGTTTGACGGCATTTAAGCTTGAGGACGGCAGAGTGAAGGATTTACATTTCTTTAGTTTAGGCTATTTTTACCGTTCTATTATTAAAGCTTAATCTTAATGCGTAATAATAACTCTAATCCTAAGCTTAGCCGTTCAGCCTTCAGAAAGAAATAAATACGTACAAAAACCCTTTAGGACAACAATGTAATAATAATCATTTCTCAATCAAATGTTTTCGTCGTGCTTTTCTGAGTAGCTCGTGTAATGAAATATACGAAAACATATAAACCCTTTTTGGATAGCTATGCACCCATGCTTAGTGATATGGATGTCAACTGTACGAAGTCAGACTTCGTACAGTCGACAAAATAAAAAACTATCGGAATTATTATTCCGTCCAAGCGAGAAGTTAAAATAATAAGAATTTACTAGAGGTCGCCTTGTGGTCGAAATTCGACCAAAAATATTTAAATCCATCGTGTAGAGAAGGTCTCGTTACCAGGCTATTAGATTTTATTTTAAAAAATCACTGTCTTCAACAAAAGAGTGTATCGTGTATGACTGTCGTGTCATGTCAAATATTGTAATGTGCGTAGCGTTTTGTTTATTAAAATATGCAAGATTAAAGCATATTATATAATAATATTGATATTCCACGCTCCTCCTCCACATCAACTATAACTGGGAGAAATGTCATGCTTTTATATCTACACGTCTTTCGTAGAAAAGGGCACAAGATTTTCCGCTCGCGTATTAATATAGATTCCTTCTACATGTTGCCAAAGGCTTTTCGTTTCAATGAATGTGTCTCAAAATACGGTCATATGGCATGATATTGCGACTTTAAATCATTGATGACTTACTTAAATTGCTTGTCCAATTGGGAAAATGTGATGTAACGATTCTCAAATTGTATAACATCTGTACTACCATACATTTTGCAGGTGGAGAAATTGAAATGAATTAAATTACTCTAACTACTGTTAATTTAAAATATGCAATTTTCGGTTTAAACTTTTCAAGTATGCTTTTTTCGCTGCTCTCATGAACCGTAGCAAGTCTACGGTAGTGGTAATGAAATACTTTTATTTAATTCAAATTATGTGATAAACGTGTAGGTAGATGTATGTATGTATAAACGTGTATGTACATAAAGTGGGTAGCTAGACAAATGTCATTAGAAAGTGAAAACTGTTGCTTATCTCATAAAGTGGCTCATTTTGTTTGATTTTTATGTGTCGCGGCTGCTTGCACCGAGGATCGGAACGTTAACTATTGTTCGAAATACGTGCTTCATCATTACGTGCTTAATTTTTATGTCTTTTAACAGTGTTAGATTTTAAGCGGATGCCGAATATTATGAGATAAACCAAAAAAAATAAGGTATATTTTATTACGTGCTTAATCGTAATTCTTATCTGGTTTTATGTCCGTAAACCACAATGTCAAATGTCAGAAAATATCATCATATTCTTATCACAAGTAGCACCAGAATGATCAATTGGTCACCGTAATAAAATACACACAAGTATATATTAATTAGCGTTATTGAAATGAATACAAAACACTTTAATATAATTTGTTTCCATTACGAGAATAATCAGCGCTTAAAAATATCCGCCTCAGTTAACTTTGATATACAATTTGTTAAATGAAAATTGTCTGCTACTAATTGTATAAAATATTTTAACTTGCATGTATGCTCTGAATATTGAATAATATAAAACTTCCATTAAATTGTTTCGTTCGTTTATTCGCGCATCGAAAATAATGTTCCTGAAAATAGATATTTGTTTTAAATACGGTATAAATATTATTTTATAGATTAATTGACGGCATGGTGTTGCGAAATTATTAATCTATAGGCATTTGTTTAGTACTGTTAACTGGGTAAAATTAATTTTAAACACTTTGAAATTCGGCATGGTACATTTCAGATCACGAAAATTATCATTTTATTTTAGATTAATTGGTGCCCCCAAATTCGTTGCGCAAAAATTTGTATATCACGCAGGAACCTTACATTTTCCCGTGATAAAAAGTATTCTATATGTTGCCCAGATCTTATATCTATTAAACAAAAAAAGATTTCAAATCCGTGTAGCAGTTCCTGAAATTTAGCGTATAAACACACAGACAACTTTTTTTTTGGTGATTTGTATTCTATTACTGTTACTTAGCACTTGATTATTTTGTAAAAATATTAAATGTACAAACACTTTAATTTTACTGTTTTATTATAGATCAGCGAAATTATCATTTTACTTTTACTTAATAATCTATGCCACATCACCCTATATATGCCAAACCATATGCCAAATCACTCTATGCGACCTATCCGAGAACTAGCCGACCTCTGTAAGAATAAATATGCCAGCTCGATCAGAGAATTGCCATGGCCTCACAGAAATTTGCGTGCTTTTGCGTCTATGCGTCTTTCGTAAAAAGGGGTACAAAGTTATCCGCTCGCGTATTAATACATTTATAGCATAAGAAAGCGTCACAAAGGTAAACAATGGTGTTCGTCACTGAGTATACTACTACCAGTAATTCCCAGCTCTATCGCAATTTGAAACAGTGGTGCGGTCTCCTAATCTGTTTAGCTGGTTCGTCGCAGTGACGTTGGCACTATCCGTATTATTCAATTACCCGCCAATTCCCTAATTGATTTGTTACATGTGACATCAGTTAGGTGTTTCTAAAGTAATATTACCTTAGGATCAAAGTTGCACCGCAACGTGACGCGCACGCGTCTTTGTTTTGAATTGACATACTTCAAGGCTGCATTGTTGATTCAACTCTGAATAAAGTTTATAATTCAAGATATACAGGCATACCTCTATTAGATCTCAATTTATGAACTTGAGAACACCCGCTACACGATTCCAAACTATGCCTTTGAAACCGACAACTTGCCAATTGCGCTCCACCCGTGGCGTTCGTTTGCCATCATACACCAACTATCCCACACAAAGGCGAAGGCATTTTGGGAAGGCTGCAGAGCGTGCAAAAGAATTATACATACATACGTACATACATACTCCCGAAAATAACCCTCTGCGCAGTCGGATAAAAAACTAATATAAGCCACCTAAAATTGAACATGTATTGAAAATGGTTACATATTTTAAAATGTCGCATGAAACATGTTTTCTGTCAGAATTACTCTTCCATTGTTTTTAACCGATTTCAAAAAACGAGAGGTTATATGTTCGGCTGTGGATTTTTTTATGTATGTTCAACCATAGCTCCGTCGTTTGTAAACCGATTTTCAAAATTTTTTCTTAGTTGTATAGGGTATTGTTTCGAATAGGTACCAATGTATACCATGGTTCCGAAGGGACTGAGAGAACTCATGATTCTTTACAGATACGACTTTGGGATTTTCGGCCTTGTTTTAAGAACTGAAAGCATAAAATTTATTCATAATCATCATTACTGCAATCACACCAGGCACCATTCATTATGATTCTATTATACCCCAGAAAACCTCAAAACTTATAGGGAAATATGATTTTGGTTTCATGATAAGTATTCTAATCGCTTAGCACCAAAAAGTAAGATTTTGTACCGACGTATACATACCGCCATATCTTAGGAGTATGCATAATACCACCGCAAAGATGATTTATTTTTATTTCTTTTCTGTGATAATAACAGTAATCGAAGAAACATTAACCCCTTCCCCTTGTTCTAATTAACCAGCTAAAAAAAGGAATAAGTAGAATAAACATCAGTTAATTTAATACAGTGGGGAATTCGATTTCCTTGAAATAACAGGAAACTTATCAAGCTTCAACGGTAACTACTGACCGGAGGTATTTACTCCCACTAGTACCTGCCGCCGTAAGATAATGCGCTGTCCGTATCAAAAATAAACAAGAGCTAATAGTTAATTTTATATGGAAAAAGGTGAAGGTTATAAAAGCGAACTAAGCTTGTGCCTTATATAACTCTTATAGTGCTTTAAAAGGCTCTATAAAGTCATAAGTATATACTTTTGCTCGTGAAAATGAATCTTGTGAAAATAGAAATGTTAATCTCCGTCCTTTAAATAAAGTCTGCTCCAAAAAAAACAAGTCGATTGGTTGCTTCGTCAAGGAGTGAAGGAAGGACAAACAAACAAAAAATACTTTTCCATTCATAATGTTAATCATACTATGGATGAACGCGACGTTTAAATAATATCACACTTTGCGTACACGTACGCACGTAACCTTCGAGATCTTTGGATGTTTTTCGGAGAAGTCCTTTCGTATATTTTACCAATAAGGTAAAATATACGAATCGTAAGTAATTTCACCTCTAATCAATACAAATCAGACTATTGACAAGGCAATTTCCGCCTCAACAGCTTCACAAGTTATTCTTTTAAAGACCCTTTTATCTTACATCGAGTCGAGATGAGAGAGAATAGAGTAACATAAAAACACATAAGCTTTTATTAATATGAACTTAAAATGTAAAAATTAGTGAAGCCATGGCGGGAAGAAGCGGTTAACTAACATTTAATAACATTTAAAAAATTTTGTTATTTAGTAAAATAAAATATAAAAAAGGGCCAAGTACGAGTAGGACTAGCGCACGAAGGAATCCCATATTAAAGCAAATATAAGCAAAAATTATATTTTTGTATGATATTTAATTTTTAGTTTTATTCTAATTTTATGACTGTAAAGTTAATAATAAATAGAATTTTGTATTTTGTAAAAATTTTAAGCACCTGCCTGTTTCCCTCCAATTACAATATATCGAGCAAAAAATAGCAAGAAAATAACGTTTGTTGTATTAGGGTCCTTTTTATTTATTATTTATGTTTTAGTATTTGTTACTGTAGCGGGAACACAAATACATCTGTAAAACTTTCAGCTCTCTAGCTATTATCGTTCTTGAGATACAGCTTGGGGAAAGACAGACGGACGAACATCGAAGTCTAGTAATAGGGTCCCGTTTTTACCCTTTGGATACGGAATCCTACAAATGAATCGGTGGTATCAATTGAGAAACGCAATACTTTGTTTTGTCATTTGTTGTCATTGAAATGACAAATTTTTTGACAGAGAGAAAAACCGCTCGCGCAGTAGCCTATATTGACCGTAACGTATTATTTTCTTCTTTTTATTTTATTTATTTATATGTTTATATATATGCTCATGATTATAGCTTCGGCTATAACCATGGCCAGTGTCAAGTAAAGGCGGGAAACCAATTTTTTTGTTCCAATATTTTTTAGCAACGTTACATAAATTTCGTCAAGTCTAAAGTCTAGTCAGAGTAAAGATAAAACGTCAATACAGTCAGAGTCAAGTCAGTCGATTTAGTAAAGCGGTAGAGGCTTTACTAAAACTTCGGATGGAGTTTTGGAGGGGAAAACAAAATAGCACTTTTATTGGAGTTGTATCACTTGTCAACACTTGTGCATGACAACGAATATTTAACATTCGATATACCACCATAACACAAATTTAGTAAAAAATACAAAACACACAACGTCACACACTGGAATTACCGCCAAAATGCCTTTTCTTCTTTAACATAGTTTATTCATCCGACGGCAAACGGAGAGTAGAGTTGTGAGAGAAATAGGAAGAGAAACGAGCAAGTGGAAACAGTTTGTGAGTCATGACGTCTGTAACTTGAACTATGAAGAAAGTTTGGCATTAGTTTTGTTTTAATGGCATTCATCGTGAAGCTCGATCCTGTGGTTAACAAGGACTGTTACTGGTACTATTTTCAGTTACTGTTACTAATACGAATTATATTATGAAAAGTTTGTTAAATTCGCTATTGTGATGTGTCAGTCAAAGTGAATGGTTTCAAAGGTTGTTAACGTTCCGATCCTCGCTGCTAGCGGCCGTGAGATATAAAAACCCAATAAAATGCTACTTTATGCCATAAGCAAAGGTTTCATTTTGCTTTACGGGATTTTAAGCCAGCCGCGTCATAGGTCGGCACACTAATGTCATTAGTAAATAAAGCTATTTCCTATGTCGTGAAGTGGCATTTTATTTGACTTTGTATGTGTCGCGGCTGCTTGCAGTGAGGATCGAAACGTTAAAACGGATTTCGAGTAAAGCTGAAAATAAACTAATCGGATGTGACTGACAACTTACACAAAAACGTCCGCGACTGACGTCAGACGCGACTGACAGACGCCTTATGGTTTGCACACTTCAATGTATTTTATTACCTACATCACGGTTGTCAGTTGCGTCCTTAAGTTGCGTCCGATCCGCCCCCCTAGACAAGTGGCAAGCGATTAACGTTTACGATAATCGCTTCCCTTGTTTTGTATGGGATTGACATATTCGAAATCGACTAGATCACGTGACTTTTCGTTTGTTTATGTCAATCCTGTACAAAAACACACCAAGCGATTTTCGTAAACGATCATCGCTTGCCACTTGTCTAGGGGGGCAGTAAGTTTATTAAATTAAAACGCTTTTGTTATGTGTCTCTTGTCTGTGTCGATGATTTCAAAGGTTAAACCTGTTTTAGGAACCGAACTTTATTCCCGCGGATCTTTTCAATATTATTTTTCAAATATTTTTGTGGCCAGTGCGGACACTACTTATAATTCAAGGTGCTGTATATAAATACGTGTCAGGTTGTCTTTCGGCGATAGACTTCTAAATTACTAAGCCGATTTTAAATTTGTTTTTCACACCGTATGCAATTAGATCCAACCTGAAATATAGAACAGACCACGTCTGGTCATTTGCTGTGTCATATTTCAGCCCTTGCCCAAAAACAAAAAACGTTTTAAAAAATTACTGGGCATTCGCAAACAACATCCATACTTCCATACTAATATTATAAATGGAAAAGTTTGTTTGTCTGTTTATTTGTTTACTCTTCATTCTCGCCCTAACGAAGCAACCAATCGACTTGGCATAGATATGGAATGGATGGTGAGTACACTAATTTGATTTTGGAAAACTTCTCCATTCAAACGAAGCCGGGGTCAAATGCGAGTCTATTATTTTCGCATTCCACAAGGCAGAGCAACAATGCGGTTCATTATGAATTAACGGGCAATTGGCTGTTTGGCATGGGCGGGCGGCTCAGGCCCAGGGGAGGGGAGGGGGGTTAGTCCTACGGGAAATCACGCCGGGCGGCACACTACATTAGAATACAATACTTTACGTGAGCACGTCATTATACTATTTACACTTTATACTGTATCTAGTTAAATGTTTAGATAGTAGCTTGAAATGTTGCTTACTTGAACCCCTCATAATAATAGCAAGTTATTTTAACTTGCCCTCTGTTAATCCAATGTGCCTATCCGTAGCATAATAGGCTCTAAAAGAGTACACCGATTTTGATCCAATTTTTAGTTAGCATGTTCTTTTCAATGGTTGTATAATTTTAGCAATGAAAATCTTATGGCTTACAAAAATTATTATATAATTCCTAAAGTGTGCACGTCGGTCTATTCTTTGTGGTATATAGCTTAAAATAGTTAAATTAAAAACTGTTATAAATCATTCATAAAATATTACACATTTGATATTTTGATAGTGTTAATTAATACTACTTATATAAAAACTACTATTAATTTAAAAAATGCTATATTTTAAAAAAAATCTATTAAAAGCGGTATCCTATAATTAAAATTATAAATCTTTGTACACAATGTTGAAACTTAATGCGCCCCGTTATGAGGGGTGGAATTACTCTATCCGAACAGCAAACATATGGGAGAGATATGACGTCATAATGGCCCCAATATGGCTTTCTGTCATCAAGGCGACCCACTAAACGCTGGGCTAAAGTTATTAGATATATAAAGGACCTGTTATAACCGACCTATATAATTACATAGCTACAGAATGTTTATATGAAATAGTACAGTAAGTCGTTGAATTAGGAGAAACTAACATTTTTGATAAGCAAGATAAAAAAGTAAAGTAAGCACCATAACTTTAAAAATATATTTTGTATTTCACTGTATTTTTTTTTCGGAATACGAAATATTTTGTATCCATCGAGGACTCCGTCTCTCCATGTTTCTTCTTAAATTTTTTGTAAATTCAAAGAGACACTGTGACAGTAATGTTCAAATCGATTACACTTACACGTGCATTCGGTAGTTACGTACGAATATGCTCGACTGTATATAGTTTGTTTTGTGACTGTACGTTGCAACCAAAATGATGGATTTTCGGTGATGCGAATAATGATTTTAGTTGGAAATTGGTAAATTGATGAGGTAGGATCAAGGCGACGAAGCCTGAATATTTCCCCATCCGTCCATTAATATTTAAATATCTAAACACGTGGATTATGATTTACAAATTCCGAGCTCCATGCTTCTATAATTATAGCAATAAAACACCCTGAAGGACCGAAGAAAGTAATAATGGCAGGCTTATATACCTAGTGCCTAGTGGATAGACCTTCGGCTCGCACTCGTAAGGGTGCAGGTTCGATGCAGGGTAGTGGCGTGTATCAATGAGACATTTTCTGATCTCAAGTAAATACTACGGATCTCCAATTCAATTAAGTAGAAAGCTGGAAATATTATACTGTTTACTAGTGAGATAGATACCTTAAGTCCTGGAGAAGGACATAGGGTACTTTTTATCTCGGAAAATGTACGGTTTCCGCACGACAAACTAATTTTGGCACAAATGTCATTTTGACCGTCAGCGTCAATAGTCAGTGATTATTGCGCATTCACTCAAGATTGGCGGTATGGTTCATTAACCTTGCGTCAACAAATTTGTCATTTCAATACAAAACGCGATTGTAAACAAAGTGTCGTGTTGTCACTTTGTTGTTGACAAGCGCTTTGTATAGAAATTTTACAGAGAAATATAAAAGCATACAGTAAATTATGAGCAAAACTTAAAAGTGCGATCAAGAAATTTTAATATATTGTTTTCATTCATAACCCTTTATGAATGAAATCTTAATTTTTTTAAACCAGCTCTTAGTATTAAGCGCTGACTATAACTACGGGCTTATGATAAATGATCCAGTATAACCAGCTCTTAGTATTAAGCGCTGACTATAACTACGGGCTTATGATAAACGATCCAGTATAACCAGCTTTTAGTATTAAGCGCTGACTATAACTACGGGCTTATGACAAATGATCCAGTATAACCAGCTCTTAGTATTAAGCGCTGACTATAACTACGGGCTTATATATAAATGATCCAGTATAACCAGCTCTTAGTATTAAGCGCTGACTATAACTACGGGTTTATGATGAACGATCCAGAACCCCGCATTAAAAAATTAAAAAGTAAAACTCCGAAATGTGGTCGCTAATACATAAAGTTTACTCACATGGTGTATAATATCGGTGGCCGCGTAGAAACTTTCATGTGGGTCGGGTCGCTTCATCATGTAGGGCCGGGGGAAGTCGGTGTCCTCGCAGATTTCTGGTCGGAAATTAAAAAAAAATATTAACAACCAGCACATTTTCCTGGAAGTTTTAACTTTAATAGTACAACAGTAGAGGTGAATGTTGTGTGATCGACAAATATTACTTTTGCAAAGCGCAAATGTGAGCCAGTGTCCAAATACGAGGCCGAAACGACGCGGCCGAAGTTCGGCTCGATTACGCCTGATGAAATTTAGTAACATCCGAGAAGTCACAAGTGCGTTGCCGGCCTTCATGAGGGAATGGGAATAGGGATAGGGGGATTAGGGAAAGTGGGCCAACCGGTAAAGTCACTCGCTGATCGAAACACAGCACAATGCCGTTTCACGCCAGTTTTCTGTAAGGCCGGTCGAGCCGGCCCATTCGTGCCGACGCATGGCTCTCTCACAAATTCACTTTAAAAAAAAATAACAAGAGCATTTTTAAGGTTGAAAAACTAGTTTTAATATAAAATTAATGTAATATTTTTTATATTTAATATAAAATTAATATTATATTTTTTATATTTAATATAAAATTATCGGCCCTCGATGTTTTGCCGTCGTTTCGGCGAAATCGGTATACCATTATCGTGTTGTATGGCGCGTCATCTTTTCAATATGGCGGTTGAACAATGGCCGCCTATCCGACCGGATGTCCGGTTGCCGTAACGAGCACACCCTCTCATTCAATTTTCTTTGTATCGCCTTACAATTTTAGAAAATAATTTTGTTACTTAAGTCGTGTTTATATAAAACACTTCAAAATGAAATGCAGTGGGTGGCCATCATATTCTCTGGCTTATGAGTACAACTTCTTTACGCCAAAATTCGCATATCGATCGGTAAACTTACATTTTCATGGAATACTGACTTTTGCCCGTTTTTAGGGTTCCGTACCCAAAGGGTAAAATGTACTATTACTAAGATCTCGATATGTGTATAACTCATCTAGTTAATACGTGTAAACCAGACATAATACAACAAATATGTTTTCTGCGTTTACGTTCCATAATGCATAATAATAACGATAAATTCGACGTTTTCGTCATCAGCGGCGTGGCGGAATAAGTAAGGTGCTTGCTTATGTTCGAAGAGACCATGGTTCGATTCCCACCAACTCATTTTCATTTTATGACTTTGTTTTATAAAACATAAAGTTTTCATAATTTATAAATTATTTTTAATCGAAAAGTTTTTTATGTATTTAAAACTACTTTGTACTACGGAACGGAACGTGTGGTACGGAACCCTTCGTGCGCGTTGCAACTTGCACGGTTTAGTGAAATTCGTGAGTATCGTATAATACGAATATTTTGTATTATTTCTAGGACCAAAGAAGCTTCCATCGTTACGAATAAGTCTATGCTAAAATCTTGCTTTTCATGTATAATATCGGAATAGATATTCATATAAGTACAATCCTAAAGTTATTTTTAATTAATTAGTCTATATAACGAGTGGCTCCCAAATAATCACATACATTACGAGGATACAGTTTTGCCCGTTATAAAGTGCTGACGTCATCGTTGACGTCAAAAATGAGGAGTTCAGTTTTCGCGTATTTCATAATTGCTGTTAAAATTTTCGGACTCTATTTTAATTTTTCGGTGGAATTGCATTCATTCAGGTGTAACTGCCTCAGTGCTGGCGACGAAAATTAACTCATAGCTAGTATTTACACGCAGTCAGTACTTCGTCAGTAGCCTAGGTGATAGTACTGACTTAAAACCAACTTACACGATAATAGTGCGAGGTCATCACTAACTCGGCTGACGTAAGTTACTGACTCAATGTAAATCCGCCTTTATGGCCAGTCAATGTTTGCCAATTGAATTTGATAAGACCTGATTAAATTTTGTAGGTCCGCATACGAATCAGTTTGTCTCGTAGTACAAGTAGGAAACAGTGTCTAGTTTACACGTATAAAATTTAGTTACCTACTTTACTTAATACGTGTAAACCAGATATAACACCCAACCAAATAAAGCTTTTAGAAAATACTATAACTTCAAACTGCACTAACTCAAGATAGGTTCAGTAATTATATTATTGAGGTATTGAGAACACATTTAAAATAGCTACAGCCGGCAAGGAAAGTAACAAGCAGGGGTAAGTGTGCTCGAGACCTAACGAGTGCAGTCGAGAGGCTAGTTGAGAGCTGGCGAGCTAACTACAGCCAGAGATACAGTAATCACTACAAAGGCCCAGGTATGCGGGAAAGTGAAGTTAATTGCTGCACGTAAATTAGATGTCAGTATTCCTTGAATCTGTTGTTGTGTGTGTCCAAGTGGGTGAGACCTTTGGTTCGCACTCGCATAAATCAACTTTTGATTTATTAGATAATGATTTGGTCGAATTCGGAAGAGAGATTCGGTCGAAAAAGAGAGCCATTTGACGGGTCTCCGTCATTTGGTCGGAATATGTCAATCCATGTAAGTCGTGATCTATCGGCTGAGCTTGACATAACGCGACCAAATTACTTAGATCTACGACCTGTATCTCTTTCAACTTTTCCAATTGTACAATCAACTAAAATGCGAAAGTGTGTTTTTCTGGTCACATTGTGTTTGTTTGTTTGTCCGGGGGGGGGGGGAGA
>JAOTAV010047151.1:25788-42706 GCA_026546445.1 Cyclargus thomasi
CCCCCCCCCCCCCCCCCCCCCCCCCCCCCCCCCCCCCGCCCCCCCCCCCCCCCCCGCGCCCCCCCCCCGGGTTGATGCTACGTCATTGGTAAAAGCACGGGCTACAACAGTAGTCGCCCAGTCGCCGTGCCATGTAAAAGCTCTCATAGTTCTCATCACATAAAGTACTTAATACGAAACATTGTCCGTGCTGTGACCGTATGTATGTGAAAGGGTACACTTTACTTGTACTTCCAAAATTAAAGAATTAAATAAATATATGGGGCTCCGGTCAACCCAAACGGGGAAAGGATACAACAAAAGAACAAAGCATACGTTTCCACATCTGCATAATTCGCAGTCATTAATTTAGACGTAATGTGAGTCTGGGAGAGAGTACTAAAAAACCTAATAAAAATCTCCCCCACAGCATCCCCTGCGAAACACCGAGCTATGTTACAATGTTTTTATGAACTGTTTGTTAAAAGGGAAGCCCCCTAATTGAAATAGCCTACAGGATGTCAATAAGAACCATTGGCCGGTAGTTTAATTGTAAAAAAGATCAATGGTTGTATGCATCAAAGCACAGTTGGTTTTTTGTGGGTGCGACCCCTTTATTTGTTAGGTACATGAGTGGTTTGTTTTGGTCTAGATAAACATAAAAAGATCAGTAAAATTTACGCATGAGCGGATTCTGTGTATTTGGGATATAGGACTGACTACCTTTATATATTTTTAATCAAATAATTTAAAAACGTAGGAATTTGCTTCGGAATAAGCGCTTTTACGGAGCTCGACTGATTACTTGCTGCTGCTGACTTATCTTGACACGACACCAGGACCACGAAGGTATTTGCCTTTTTTTTATATTTAGGAGGCAAGCGAGCAGACGGGTCACCTGATGGAAAGCAACTGCCGTCGCCCATGGACACTCGCGACATCCGAATAGTCGCAAGTGCGTTGCCGGCCTCGATGAGGGAATAAGAAGGGGAATAGACATAAGGGATTAGGGAATTTGAGCCACCGGTAAACTCACTCACTGAACACGTCAGTTTTCTGTGAGGCCGTGGTATCATTCTGGCCCATTCGTGCCGAAGCATGGCTTTCCTACGACAATGAGTATCCGTATCATGTACATGAGATCGGAAAATATCTCATTGGTACAAGCCTTCACCGGGGTTCGAACCTGTACCCTCTCGAGTCCGGACCAAAGGTCTTACCCATTAGGCCACCGACACTCAAGCTTATAAATTATTTACTCGAACAGTTTAAAATTAAAATGTTAAAATCTTACCATTATACTCGTTTTGATCGGGGTTTTCACGCTTCTCTCGCCGGCCCAGAGTCTCACGCCAGATGTTGTATGGCTCCCGGTAGTCCTCGTCGACTATTGCTGGTCTGTTTGAAAATGAAAAGATAACATTTATAAATATAATCATTGTCCAAAGTCCTTATGCAGTCTCGGTTTAAAAAACTTTAAAAAGCAGTTAAAAAAACAAAACATACCTAATTCCAATTTTGAAACCAACGTCAACGCTATGATTGGTTAAAATATGATTTTAAAAAATAAGAGTATAAAATGCCTGATGGATCTGATTCTACCAGATTCTACTGTTGATTAACGTGGATACTGTAGTGAACTTAATAATAGGTAATTAGCAAGACCGGAGTCGGGAGTAATTAACCGACTTCCAAAAATCGGTTGTATGTTTTTCGTTATTAAAAGTTTGCCGAAATTACAATTCAGTGGTCACTATAGATTACCTGAGCATATGAATGGGTGGACAATTAGCGAGAGCGAGAGCCAACCTCGGCGCCCTTCTATTATTCCTCGAGCTGGAGTTATGCCTGAGGGACGGACAGAACGGTTTCTTGAGCATATTTGGGATGCGTCGCCTAGTCCTCTTAGTGAAGAGCACCGCTGCAGCAGCTATAAAAGCACCTCCTCCGACCAACGCCCCACAAGCTAGTCCCACAGAAACCCGCAAAGATGAGTTGCGCTTCTTCCTCGATGATGGCGTGGTGTCAGTTCGGTAGTATTCCTCGATGAACTCAGCTGAGGAGTTCACCACGGTTGGCGCTGCAACAGACACTATATTGACGTACATGCACGCTTCGTACGATGGGTATAGATTTTTTGAAGAGATGAAAATGGAAATAGGAGAAAGTTTGTCTGTTAAAATCAGACGAAACTTTATGAGACGAGACGCGACGACGCAGTGTTTAGTAGGGAAGGTGCGTTTAAAATGAAATTTATTGAATGTAAATTATTATGATGGCGGGCTTAAAGATATACAGAAAGACAAAAGTCTCCGAATTCTGTTTAGAAATAAGTAAAATATTAGCGACCCCATCTCTTTCTCTCAAAACGTAATTTAGTATGAACTTTGTATGCAGGTTATGGACTTTGACGTCACAGACAATATCGGATCTCTTGTTCTGACTACTTTAAAGGCTTTTAACTTTGTTATTTACAATTTTATAAAAAAAGTGATTGGACTCCATTGTTTTTCAATAAAGATGGATTTATTTAAAGAAAGAAAAAAAACACTAGAGGTCGCCCCGTGATTGAAATTCCTACATCCAAATACCATAAATATTTAAATACATAGTGTGGAGGAGCTATAAAATATATCATCTTAAATATATATCTCAATTCAATCACAAACTTCGATTTGACATAAAGCGAGACATTTATGTCAAATCGAAGTCTGTGATTACCGAGTCATAAAATTTTGTTTAAAAAAAATCACACACTATATAAAAAAGAGTATTTCGTATAATATGATTAACGTGTCATGTCTAAATATTGTAGTGTGCGAAGCGTTTTATTTATTAAAAAGATACAAGTTTAAAGCAAATTTCAAAATAATATTGGTATTCCACGCTCCTCCTCCATATCAACTACAACGGGAGAATCATTATGCTTTTTTATTTACGCGTCTTTCGTAAAAAGGGGTACAAAGTTTTCCGTTTATTACGCCTTTACAAACACATATGTATTCTATTAAAGTTACAAACTCAACAAAGTTATTCACGTCGTAATAAAAAAGAATTAATGGAGCACTCACGAGTCGCGACCTCTTTGAATTTGAGCTGAGAAGTTGGCGTTATATCTTAGAGCACTGAATGAAGGCAAACAGAGGCGGTCTTAGACTAAGACAATGAAACGGAATGAATAGGTGTCGGGCGCAGGGGCTAATTGTACCACTACAAAGGAAACTAAGTTCTGTGTTGAGTTTGTGCCAGCCTGATAGCCGGAAAAATATAATGAGTTAATGTGAGAAAATGTTGTTCCATTAAATTGATGCATGCAGGTACTGTTAGTTTTAATTTGGTCGTATTATGACAACATAATATAATAAAACGTTATAGGACTTTATAAACAAGTACTTCAAGTTGCAAGTCTTTAGCAAAGTATGGATACTAATTAATTATTATTTTTATAGATGGTTGATGTAGCTTTAGAACAAAAACCCCGATAATGTTTTACGATAATAAGTAACATGAATAAGCGTATGGCTGAAATGGACATCTTTGCTTAGGTTCGCTTAAATTCACTTGTAAGCTATAACTAATAAGCTAGGTTCGGTTAACCCAACGAGGTTAAATTCACCGTGTACCTATGAATCGAAGTAACCGTACCTTTTATAATGCAGTGAAAACGTTAAAGTGAGAGCGGGAGATCAATAATCGGGAACTTTACGTATTGCGATTTTGTGCCATGAAAAATGCTTCAGCTAGACGAATGGCGGAACTAAAACTCTTTTTTACAGCGGAACCCTAAAAAGAGAAAGAATTTGTGTTGGCAGTCATTTATCACTCTTTTTGCATTTGTACGTTGACGTAAATATTTGGTTTGGCCCCAGTTTGAACCGGAGGTATTGTACGATGTGTGAATAGCGCCCAACTTTATATTCAATAAACAAACGATATCCGCCCCTGGAATACGCATACATGAATCCATGATGATTGCATTATTTCATTTTGATAGTTCTTTATAAATGTAACGCTCTTGAGAGCGGCTTCGATCGATCGATTTTTCTAACTTAACGATTTTTTCCCCTTGGGGTAGAATAATGACAAAACCCTTTCGCAAATGCCTATGTCTTAAGGAGAATGAATACCTGTGCTAAAGGCCTGGACTGGAGTTTCGAAAAAGGTTTTTTTTTACAAAGAATCAGGTTTTTTATAAAGATGTTCAGGATATTTTTTTTTCCTAATTAACTTTAAGCTTAGTGACAAGTTCTCGCTAGTAATAAAAGAAGGAAGATCATTCTATAACATATATTTTTAGTTAATGTGCTTAACGTTTTATTATACTTATAAGAGGTTAAACTTACACCTCTAGTCCATGTATAAGCCTTAACTAGGTAGAAGTGAGCACGCCAAATTTCAGTCTTAGTCCTGTCTTAGCCCCCAGTGGTTTGGGCTATGTCTTGATAGATATATAATATAACTAGCAACACTATAACTAACTAGTTATAGTCGTTTTAAATGTTGTATTATTTAGATTTTAATATCAACTACGTTTCAAGGCACATAAAAACCATCCCACGGTTCTTTCCTGGGATTGAGAGTAAAAATTCCGCTGTAAAGCAAAATTAGATTTTTCCGTTTGGATTTGTTACGTCGTATGAAATGCCAATGATAATTAAGCTTTTGGTGCATGTGTTGTCGAAAAGCAGGTGTGTTTGAAGCTACTGAGCTAAACGTACAATGTACGCTAAAAGTGAGTTCGTTAGATGCGGGAAACTATTGAGAAGTGAGTCTAATCCCGGTAGGTAGAAATGGCTTTGTGCCAGTAGAACAGTAGGTAGCTGCCAAGAGTTAGGTGCTGTGCTAATTCCTAATTGTTTTTCCGCTATGCCAATTATTTCCTTATCAGCTCATGCAAAAAAGTAAGAAGATAAAATTTTTATAATATTGAATATTTGCTATACGAGAGTCGATTCTTTTTTCTTTTCAAATCTAAACTAGACGATGAAAAAATTTAACGATTACGAATTTTCAGCAAAATCGGTTTAGCGGTTTGAGCGCGAAGACGTAACATACAGACACACAGTTTAGCATTTATAATCTTACTAGAATCATTACAAGGGTGAAATGTTGTAAGTAAGAGTGAGTATGTGTGTATGTTTGTTACTTCTACAATGCCTTAATGGCTGATTTAATAAAAATTAACATAGAATTATTGGACATCCTGGTTACATGGACTAGATTTCATCAAGGGACCTAAAGAGGTTTTAATAGCAAAGGAATTGCTCTACAATTCGTTTTAGTACTTAAAAAAAATAGTTTAGGTAAAAAAAGTTGCAACAAAATTAATTTAAATTGATTGTGAAATCACTGTTTTGCAAAATTTGTGGTTATTTACAAGAGAAATGACAAAATGAATTGCTGTTAGCAATATTGCAAAGTGGCCATTTTAGGGCAAAATCCGCGCTAGCGAAAACGCTAGCAAAAGCTAGCATTGAATATTTGTCATACACAAGTCGGATATTCTTTTCATTTAAATCTTTGATATCTTATAAGAAAAGTTTCGGTGCTTTACTCGCTAAGCTACACAACATCACTGACACAAGGAATCATGCTGGAATCTTTATAAATAGCTCTGTAAAACAAAGCACCCTCATAAATATTTATTCTGTAAATAAAAGACTACCGAAACCGGGGAAATAAGGGAGACCGTATAATATCTTAACGATGGTTAAATTAAAAAGGATATGAGGGTTTATCATGATCTCAATTTCGGTTAGAAAACTTGGCAGCGGATAATCATTAAAATTCTAAAGTGCTGCAGATTTGACATCTGCAGTCGGTATATGGGGCTGTCCATTAATCACGTGATGTTTTTGTGCATCCCTTTGTCTCCCCTCCCCCTTGGTGATACATGGTGATTTTTATGTTTACCCCTACGTGGGGGACACCTGTATTTTTTCATTTCATCATTTTATTTATCACTTGTATTTTTTTAATTATATAAATATATGAATACGAAGTGTAATACCCTTGAAAAAACGAAAAAAAAATCGTATTTTCAAGGACCAATCGGCCGTTTGTGAACCGTAAACCGATTTTAATTTTTTTTTTGTTTTATCACGTTAGACCGCATTTTCGGTTTAATATCCCGAAAAATAAAAAAAAAACGTGATATAAAACTACAAAGTCCCCTTTCCCCCTGACTTTTTCCAAAGGAGGCTTACGAGAATTTATGATTTTTAGGCTTCGTACCTAAACGGTAAAAATGGGACCCTATTACTGAAACTTCGATATTTGTCCGTCTGTCTGTATCTCAAGAACGGTAAAAGCTAGAGAGTTGAAATTTTTACACAATATGTATTTGCTATTGCTGCTAAAGCAACAAATACTAAAAATAAAATAAATTAAATATTTATGAAAGGTTTTCATACAACAAACGTGTTTTTTCAAGATTCTTCTTGGTACGGAACCCTTCGTACACTAGTCCGGTTGGCCGGTTTTCTTCTGAAATAATCTATTGACGCGCACTTCAAAGATGTCACGACCGGTGTCACAATAATCTGGACGCCCTTATCCTTTATGATATTACAAAATGTTGAGCCCGCATCTCATAAAGTATTAATTTGCTTCGTTAAAACTACCCCTAAGGTTGAGGTGAAGGGTCTTACCGTCGTAACATGCGCATGACTTATCCGTCAGTTAACGTTCAAATTTAGAACACAAAGCGTCTACTAGCTACAAAACATCTTCTAGCCAATGGTGAACTCACATCTTTCAGAATTTTAGGATTCGATGTATAAAATGTCATGAAACTTCGCACATTTGCCCGCGCCAAATCTCTGATTCGTTCGAATCATTCGCTGTCAAATTCAAAGAGAAAATGGCTTTGATTCCTTAGGTTCTAATAGATTTGCGTTCACCATAAATGTCAACGTATAATGGCTTCTGTTTGACGCAATCTTTGTAATCCGTTGGTTGGCTACACGCACCGGGCTTATAGCGTTCTCTGAGTCCAATATAATAATGCACTAAGAGTGATGTTGAGTCTTCCGCGATTCTACAGCTCATTACATATGTTTGCGCAAACATCTTTATTTCTCTGCGCCTTTCAAGCTGTGATACGAAAAACTTGCATATTTGATGAGCCGAGTTCGCGAAAGCATAAACAACATTCTTAGCATAATCAGTGAAAAGGTAGTGTCCAATTATGCGCCATAAGGTACAATCTGAGAAGTTGGAACAGATACAGATTGTGGATCTAAGTAATTTGGTCGGGTTGTGTCAAACTGAGCCGACAGATCACGACTTGCAGGGAGTTGACATATTCCGATCAAATGACGTAGGTCCGTCAAGTGGCTCTCTTTCAATTTCTTCCATTATACATATTAATGCTTACGTGCCTAGTGCACCTGGTAGGCGACTGAGATATTTTAATTAGTTATATTTTATTTCACGTACTAAAATAAGTTTTAAATTAATAATGGTAATATTTGTATGGACTAACAAATTATGGACCTCAGTCTGAAATAAACATTGTTTTTCAAATTGGCGATTGCAGGCGATAACATGCGAGCACGATTATGTAAAGGGCTAGTCGCTAATCATCGTCTATGATCGCCTTTAATCAACTCATTCAAACACGAAAGAATGTGGATGATCATGCCGATTAATAAACAACGTTAATCACCGATTAATTAGAACCTGATTAATACTTACAAAGTTTACTTAAATTAGTTTAAAAGTAAATTGCTTTTAAAAGTTTTATTCACTTGAAGTCATTCAAAAAGTGAATTGCTTTCATAAGTTTAATTCCCATCGCGCAAACTAAACAACAGTTACAGACGTAACCGCATAAAAAGCTGTATTTGTTGTGGCCATAATCGGATTTCTTTCACACAATGACGGCGTTATCGAGCTCACTCAGAAAAGAAAAACAGTAGAAGCTTGTGATTAATCTCTTGAAACAACGTAAGCAAACCTAAGTAATAAAAGTTATTTACTGCGACACTTTTTATTCCCAATAAATTCCGAGCATATTTCATATAAGCAATTTGGGACTTCATAAACAATGGGGAGGTTGAATTTAAAATTTTATAGGTCTAATTATTTTTGTAGCGCAAAATTTGCTGTCGGCTAAAACGAGGACGCAATCTATGATGATAATTTATGTAACCTGGGATCAACCCGCTTATAGAGTTTAAAATTAAACACATATTCGGACAGGAATTTTGATTGTCAAAAATGTAACAAAATTATAATGTGGATTGTGATTACAAAAATTACAAAAGCACGATGGTTTATTGGTATAACATATACAATTTTTGTCTTAATATATAACATATAAAATTTTTGTCTTGTATAACATATAAAATTATTGTCTTGTAACTTAGAGGTCTATTAAGATTGCAAATTCTACAATATATTATCTGAGATATTCAGAATACCTATAACTGTGTGTGCTTAAGAGTTAAGCAAGCGAGGCTCGTTAGCTATAACTCTACATGACAAGGATATTATAAAGGAGCGTTACAGAGTAACTAGAGATTAAGCTTGAAATAAGCTTATATCAAAAATTCAAATACTTCTACTTTAATAATAAATAAGTGTTATAATTAAAAATTGTTAATTTATAGCTAGACCAAGTACTTTAACTTCTATTTGCTAGATTTGAAATAATCCTAAACCAACGTAACGGACGAAACAAGATTTTTTAATTTATCCCATGTACGCTATTGCTAAAGAAATAAACAGACACAATAGTATAAAAAAGAAAATAAATTAAAAAATTTGGTTATAACATTTTTTTAATAAACCTCACGCATTAACCAACGCACGTGCATCCAACAATAAAGTTAGATTAAAAATACATTACGCAACTTAATCCTTGATTAAAAACGGGTACAAAGGGAATTTCTAGTGCCGTAGACGTTTTATTTAATTATTAAAGGGTATTAGGAGATTAAAAAACCGGCCGGCGTACGTGCCAGACGTGTGCAAAGCTGTAAATTTGAGCCTGGGCCAAGTTTACATATCGTGTAGATGTTCTCGCTGATTTAGTGCTGCTTCGTATAAAGGCGATGTGATCGAAGCTAGGGTTTGATTTTAAAAAGATTTGTGCAAGGTGAGTGATGAAGGTATACGAATTTCCGGATATTCAACGACATTTTGTTTCGAAAAATGTTAGGTTAGGTTTCACAAAAGTTGGACATAAACCCGTTTAACGGTAATTTGGTTTATGGAAAGCGCGTTTCGTTGTTCGATGACAACTTAGGGGTACGTGATATATTACAATAAATACAATAAATACTTTAATAAGTAGATTATTTTATACATTTAACTGGAAAATATAAATAACATTTTTGAAGGAAATATTTGATACAATCAAAAAGTGGATTTATAAACAGGAATTGATATTATAAATACTATCGAGATAAAATACGTTTCGTTGCCGTTCAATTTAGCGGCCTTCGATTTATCACTTATAGCTGAACGCAATTTGATCGTTGGATTAATTAAAGGAGGATAAAAGTCTAACCGGAGTGTTTGCTGAAGATAAAACACATCTATTGCCTGATTAATAAGGATTTTGACAGGAGTTTTTCTATTCATTAGGCCTGACAATTAACACGGAAGGTATACTCTAACTGACAAGAAATTATCAAAGAGGAATTTAGAGATAATGTCTAGTCGGAATAAGTTAAGAATTGATTGGTCTTATTAGCTGTTTCCGAGTTAGTCACGATTACGACAGTAACAGTATTAAAGTGTACGTTAACACAAATGCAATACGACAAACTGTTTGTCTGATTATGCCATGTCACGATTATTTAGACACACATTTACATCTACGAATGATTTTTTTGTAGTTTGATAGAGAGTGGTCGCGAAAGGACCGCGCCTTTTACATGTGTGCTTGCACACACACAAATTAGTAGTACAAATTAGTAGCCTATACTGGCATATTGATAAACCGGCACCTTATATTTATTTATGTGTGCGTGCGGAGACTACGGCGCACACATGCAAGCCGCGCGTGGTTCGTTTCTCTGAAGATGACCGACTTTTTTATGATAATTAGGGGTCAAGCGATCAACTGCTGTCGCCCATGGACACTCGTGACATCCGATGGCAACGCACTTGTGACTACAAGTGCGTTGCCAGTCTTTACGAGGGAATAAGGAATGGGACTATCCCCATTCCCTTCCCGTGTAAAAGCTTACTTATTCGACGCGTTTCGAGAAATGTCGATGCTTTTGCGGCGCGTACAAGATTGAAAAATGTGTCTTTATTAAACACACTTACCTGATTTAAAAGTGACTTCGCTAATCAATATCCACTCGTGTTGAAACTTGAATTTAATTGTGATGTACTTGGCCGTCCGGTTCTCCAGATCTATGTGTACGTTGCGGGCATGCTCTGAAACTCTATCCTGTTTCGGCTCATATGAAATATAATCCTCCTGCCATCTTTCGCCTTCCAGTGAAAAATATATTTCGGCTTCCTTAAAAAGCTGAAATCATTTCAAAATATAAATGCTGGAAATGTATTAAAGTGTTTTTGTTAAGTGATTTTATTGGTATAGGTGAAGGCATAAGTCGTGCACAATTTTAAGAATCATTAGTGCAATTTAGGCAGGACAAACTTCAATTTATATATAATTCTCATTTGATCACGAATCCTTGCTCAGTCTTAAAGTCGTGTGCGATATATATCTTAAAGTTTTTGTATAACAATATATGCTTTATGTCAATATAGGCGACCCTTTGTCATAAAATTTTTATTTCTTTTGTTAAATTAAGATGAATTGAAAACATAAGTGGAAGAAGCGGATAAGTAACATTTTTAAAACTGCCGGATTTTTGCGTAAATGAACGCTTTAGGACCGGAAAAATAATTTGAAATTAAAATAATTTGGATTAAATGTGTAACTTGATAGACAATAAAATCGCTAAATTACAAGATTTATCAAAGTTTTATGGGAAATTACTCGTCGGGTTGTAAAATGTTAGTTATTCGCTTCTTCCACTTATGTCTTCAAGTATGAATTATGGTTTATGACCGCTATCGCTAACATTGATTGAAAACATTATATTAATTTTTACAAAAAAAAAAATAATAATCTAATATACCTGCACGTCCTTGGTGAACATATTGTTGGTGTGAATATTGACGTGAAAAAACATTCGAGTGTCCGTGAAATTGAACGTCAGCTTCACCTCATCCTCCACCAGCATCGACTTGTTCCATCCCACCCAGCGGGTTCCTGAATAACGGGCTATTTAAAGCTAATGATAATAATGTCTTGTTTACACGTATTAAGCAGATAAGTAGGTAACTAGATTTTATTTAAATTTTAATTTATTAATTGCATGTTAACACAAAATTTAGCAGCAAGTTGCAAGTTAAAATTTAGTTACTACTTACCCAGATAATTAGATTTTTTTCTATTTTTTCTGTTAAGTTGGTAAGCGGGCTTGTCACTTGACACATTTGGACAGGTGTATGTCAGCACTTACAATTTAGTTAAATTCACAATTGTAGTAGCGTATTTTTCTGCTCCTTTTGATAATTAATTCCTCCATAACCTCATCAATAACAAATTTAATGACAGAATTTATGACTTCTGTACGTTGTTGATTGTCCATCTCAAGTCAACTAAAGAGCTTAACTACTTAAATACGTTTGGACATACACTTTAAATTTGGTTAAAATTTAGTTATCTACTTATCTACTGAATACGCGTTAACAAGACATAAGTGACCTGTAACTATGCCTTAAGTTTTTTTTTTGAAAGTGTCTAAGCTACTTACTAGTCAGGTAAGACCTAAGCTACTAAGTAGACAGGTCAGGTTAATCGTGGCTATGTGTAGTCTAGTTCACACTCGACACAACACGTATACGCAATTTTTTTTATAACTTCAAGAATGTAATATATCCAAAAAAATCTAAATAAATAAGCGCCCCGAAACTAAACGAATGTATTTATATAAAAAAAATATATCAAAAAAACTCATAGGCACAGCACAAATTAAAATCCCCATTGTCTACAACAACATATTAATGCAATATTATCTCACCTCGAGTATCCAATGGATCGGGTAGCTCAAAATCGTTTGGACCGAGATACGAGTCGGTGATCTGTCCCAAACCGTTCAGCATCCTTCCTCCCCGGAGAATCCCATCGTAGGACAGGTCTTCGAACCTCGCACCACCAGTCATCGTTTGCATATCCCCGCCTTGAGGTGCCGAGTAAGAGACTAGCGCCTCTGTGCAAACAAGTCAACATTAACCCAATAAACACTTCTCGCTCGATATTTATTGCGATATTTCATAGACTCTAATACGCTTCACCGTTTTCTATGAGGCAAAATACTAGCGGACTGATTTACGATTTTCTTTCGAATCCGATTCGGAAACTTAGCGTTTAGACGCCGCGCGGTGTATATTCCGAATCAGTGCGCTTAATCTCAAACAGCACATTAAAATACTCCGACTCGACTATTGCCGTCCTATTCTAACAACGTCGTTTCACGTTCGTAAGAGCAGGATGCAGCATTAAACGGTCCCTGAGATGGTTCTTCGATCGCAAGCTGTCACGAAGCGCGCAGACAGCATGCGATCGAAGCAACGTCGCTGGAAACAGTATAAATATCGAGCCATCGCCAAATCGCACAGCAATCATGAAGTCGCGATAGCACATGTCGCACAGCATACAGTCCCGGGACACCATCAGCTAAAAGAACCTCATAATCCTTGTACCTACGTTTCCATCGACAGCCGTAAAGCTCCACCCGCATGCAAGCGGTCCGCGGGTGCGCTGCGTACGGAAAAAAACGCACTTTCGACGCCACGAACGGCGCCTCCAGCGTATTGTTCCTTGGCGTATACGTGTTCGTGTTACCGGGTATAAGCTAAAACATACAAAATGCACATAACAATATTCTAAGATATTAAACTTTAGATTATCAAAACATGAGAAAAAAATTGTAAATAAGATGTATTTAAAACTTTCCAGAAAAATCTGTCTAATTTAAATAAGATTTCACGGGCAACATTTTAGGTAAATCTTGTTCACTTGTGTCTTTTTTTTGAATTGAAAACATTTAAGTGGTACGGCGAACCGATACCTTATTTGTTTGTATCAATCTTGATGTATGTATCAATGTTGATTGTATCAATCTAGAGTTTTTTCAGAAAATCCAGGTGGTAACGGTCACTAGTCCTGTGTCAAAAATTTACATTTGAATACAAACCGCGATTGATCACAACAAAATGATAAGTCACAGACATCATTTTGTTAACAACAATTTCGCGATTTGCATTGAAATGACAAATTTTATGACAGAGGGCCTAATCACCGATGCCGCCTTAATAGATCGAAAGCACCATACAGCTTTGCGACATTTAATCCATTACTAGAGGAGAAAAAAATATAGCTAAACTTCTGTGTCAAGAACTTAAATAGAACGCTTAAGCCGCCCGTGATGTCAAACACTCGCAGAGATCTTTGTAGTTCCAGAGGCAATCTTCGTTTAAAAGCAGACATCACACAACTTAAGAGAGACGGCATAGAAACGCAGCAAGACGGGCTCTTATTTTAAGCCATTACTAAGACAGTGTACCTAAGTTTTCTGTTTCTATAAATGTTTTTTCAACTGCGAAAGGAAGGGTATCTCTATGTCTCCTGTATATCACCTACTTCATAATAATTATTACGTCACATAAAATATTCTAAAATTAGACCATCTTGTTAATGTCCTTTATATTAACAAGATGGTCTAATTTTAGAACAGTATATAAAAGTACATAGTGACGTAGTCTTATCGTATGTTAATAAATATAGCGCTTACCCGACTCCCATTAAAATCCTTATATTTGACCCATCTATTGAGGGAGTTTCTCCAGTATTCCAGAGAGTAGCTCTCCACGAACTCGACACCGACAGAGTTGGCGAACCGCCCCTGGGTCTCGGTGCCCGTGATCAGGTACTCGTCCCGAAGGTCTACTTCCAGGTATTGACGGCTCGCTGGTGTGATCAGCCCGTTAGGACACCACGCCCCTCCGCGTATCTCGGTTCGAATCCTGGTCAAAATGATCGACAATTTATTTTGAAGTCAGTTAAAATTAAAGTTGAATTGATAAGTGAAGAGATGGATAGCTAATATATATGTTTTAACTGGCTAATTATTTATTTTATAGCCTATTAAATAAACTTACGACTCCAGATTAGTGCCGTGAAGTACCGTTAACAAGCGTGAATGATAATTTGGATACTGGACGCTGTTCGTGGGGTTCACCTACGATGAATTTGTTGGGGACAACCTGCGTCGTGAATTCGTGGCGTGAATTCACGGCACTATCTGGATATATAATCTGGAGTAGCTTTTTGATCTGGTATGTCTTAGCTATACACATAATCAACATTACAATCATTTTCCCGGTCGTTAAGCGGAAAAAACGCAAATTTAAATTTTTCGGTTTGCAGTTTATTTACTCTTCTTCTTCAAATCTTCAATGTTTTTATCATTTAACAGAATCTTCTGATTTATCTATGAATAATTGAATGCTTAATACACAAAGCACAGCACAAATAATGATTTGATCATCAAAGGTCTGTCGGCAAGGTCCCTTTTGAGTCTAATTGGAATCTGCGATACCATCTTATCTCCTTCAAACGTAAACTCCCCTAAACGCTGAATTAAAATAGTGTTTGCTTAATTACTTTTGACCCAATTGGCTCAGCGATAAAATCTTCGCATATCCTTTCTTATATCTCGTTATCTGTCGGTTCGAAACCCTAAAGGCTTTGTAGGATCACAGTCTCTGCAAATTCATATGAAAATTTAATTTTGTGTTACCGAATTGCTTAAACGGGCGCCGAGTTTTCGCTCTATTGTCTCTTGTTGGGCTTATGCGGGCTTACAGCTGAATGTGAAACCCCCTGTTAATTGTTTGAGCTAAGTATGAGCGTTTTGTGGTTGCCGTATTCACAATTATTGTAACAACTTACGCCGTATCATAACGCTTTGTATGACAATTGGTCGTTTAATTTTGGTACATCGATGCTAGCTAATTTACTTTACATCAAAAGCGTATCGTATTTAGATTATTAATTATATTGTCCATTTAGCTGTTAATTAGTAACCCAATTAATTGTAGTTACAATAATCTATCTTATTGCGTGTTTATGATGTTTTAGGACTGTTATTATAGAATGCAAATTCAATTAGGTTGTTATGATTTAAGTGTCTGAACACAGTAGGCCGAAGTTACGCGACCGATTCTCAGCACGATCACGTCTGCAATGAAATTTGATATAAACGACGGATACTGCATGCTGAAATAATAATAATACAATAATATCTATGGACGCTTCACACCACGTCATTCTGGCCCCGTGCTAAGTGACCGAGGGACTTGTGTTACCACACAACACAAATATGTTTAATACTATTATACTATGCATATATTTAATATTTTTGTTATATTATACACATCCAAGACCTAGGAATATTGAAAAACTTTTGCTACGTCGGCGGGATTTTCGAACCCGCTACCCCCGGCTTAAGCTACCATCGCTCTTAGCAACTGAGCCACAGAGGTCCTCACCGAAATTGGCCACTTAACTTCGCCTGTGTTTTGACACTTAAACTAAAGATTTCATTTTTAAGAATATAACCTTCAAGATAAAACAGTACAATCTGATAGTAAATTGCTAAAGAGAGAGACAGAGAGTTAGATTACCTGGCACTCAATGGAGAGACGCTCATGTCATAACTGGAGCTGGCGGAGAGAGATTCGTTGGAGATCATGCCGCTCTCCATGCCCAGAGGTACCTCACAGCTGCCCAGGTCAACTGTAAATACCACACAATATTAATCACTTTGAACAGCAGTAGGATCAATGATCTTCTTACACAGTTTTTTATTCGCTGGGTAAGTGTCACAATAAGGCGGACAAAACCTAGTGATTTGAGTTGTCAAATGGCCACCTGTCATGTATTATTACTATAATAAAACGGTAAAATGTATTTTCACAAAATCACAATAGAACATAGCGACAAAAAGTTGTCTGTTTATCTGTTCATAGGCGCTAATCTCAGGAACTACTGGACAGATTAGAATTAAAAAAAAGTTTTTTTTTTCGAAAAACTTCGCTTGTACAACGTACAATTAAGGTGATGTTACATGTGCAACGTATGCCCACAGCGACGAAATAGAAAAGGATTAAACTTACTTCATGGCAACGTTCTAGGTCTGCTTAGTGGCAATTCAGAAATAAACATTTTCCCCACAACGAAATAACAAAGATTGAATTCTCGTAGAGACCGTTTGCTACAAAGCCTCTAAGTTTACATCTGGATGGGCACTGATTTCGATTCAGTCAAGGATTTTTTAAGTGAAAATGTAAGAAAATATAAAAAAAAACACACACAAAATAAAAAAAACTTCGCTTCTTTGTCAAAATACATTCGCTACAGCTTGACCACAATCTCTGTACCGCGCCCTAGGAAGGTGGGGCGGGGCGAGGATGGCCAACTGACAGATCAGCGTGGCAGGTAACCATGGTAACCCTCCCCCGCCGCGCCGCGGTAATACCTAAAGCGCGGTAAAGCGCATGTGGTTAAACTATACCTTCGATGACGGGTTTTGATGTCAAAAGCCGCTTAAATATCACTATGACGTTTTATACTAATATTGAAATTTCTATACAAAACGCGATTGTCAATAAAGTGTTGTGTTTGTATGGAATTTTTTTTATTTTTATTTTTTTATCTATGGACGCTTCACACCACGTCAGTCTGGCCCTATGCTAAGTTCCCGAGGGACTTGTGTTACAGGTACCAGACAACGGAAATATATTTGATACTTTTATACTATACACATATTAAAGATTTTTATTATATGATACATATATTTAATACACATCCAAGACCCAGGAACATTGAAAAACTTTT
>JAOTAV010047152.1:0-16872 GCA_026546445.1 Cyclargus thomasi
TGACTGTTCACAATATTTATGTATGCTTTTCTGTTATCTAAAGGTGAAAACTTGTAATTGGCTTTATGTTCACTAATTTTCAGTAACTATTGTCATAACTTAGCTGTAAGTTTTCCATGTTATTAAATAAATAAATATGATAAATTACCTTTCCCACATATTCCGCATTTGCAAGGTTTCTCTCCTGTATGTGAACGTCTGTGATACTGTAGATCTGACGAACGAGGGAATCCTGCAATTCAATATAAAAAATAATAAATTAAAAAAAAAAATTAAAAATCAAAATAATAAATTAAATAATTTAAATTAAATGACAAGGGCCTGTTTTACCACTTCTTCACCTGATAAATCTCGTATAGGCTATTTACAACTTATCTGACAGACTCCATACTTCATCAGTCATATTATAAGTAGTGAATAGTCTATACACCACTTATCAGGAAGTGGTGCAACAGGCCCTAAGTTTTGTGTATATTTTTATTTAACGTGAAGCGTGGCGTACCAAAGGAAGATCTTCCGACCGGGCAAGGTTGTATGCCCGGTCGGCCGAAGTCACGATATTTATTTCAGCTGTCGTATATTATATTCCCACAAAAAAAACTTCGATTCACTCCCTCGACGCAGCTGATGTCCTGTAAGGCTGGCCAATGGGCCACGAATGCGTGCCGTAGCTCTCCCAGCATCCAACTCACCTTTCCCACAGAAGTCACACTGATATGGTTTCTCCCCCGTATGTCGTCGCATATGCACTATGAGGTTGGACGAGTTGTTGAAACTTCTACCGCAGTACAGACACAGTCCGCTGCCTTTGTTGCTGCGACTCGACTCGTGGACTCGGAGAATGTGGGATCTGGAAAATTAACGAGCTTGAGTAACCTGATGGTTTAAAATTGGTTGTTCATTGATCAGGGTAAAATTTGAGGGCCGTCCATACAGTACGCCACATAATTCTGAGTACACCACTCCCTTTCTAGTGTAACTTCACAAATTTGCAATTTTAAAACTAAAAATTGAAACCACCTCAATATTTCAATTTTGAAGTTAAATTTATTAAATTTGAAATTGACCTACAGTTACCACTTATGTGTGACATACTCGTACTTTATGGACGGAAACAGAAAACAAGAGTTTGAGATCTGGAATACAATAAATGAGCCTTAAAATGACCTGATGTGGATCAAGACAAGCATCAATAAAGTGTCCAATAAGTGCAAATCACGGAGAAACAGGGGGGGGCAGCCAAGGTCTAAACGTTTTCGCTTCTTTGTAGAATCGCTATACAAAGTGTATAGAAATGACATAAGGCATAACGACGAAAGTAAATTTAAATGAAGATATTGTCGGTAGTGTAGTGTTGCGCGAGTGTGTGTGTGTGTGTGTGTGTGTGACTGTGTGTGTGTGTGTGTGTGTGTGTGTGTGTGTGTGTGTGTGTGTGTGTGTGTGTGTGTGTGTGTGTGTGTGTGTGTGATTGAGAGTACTATTTTTACACTTTCTATATTAGTAAAGAACTTACTTTAAATTCCCTTTCCTAGTAAACTTCTTCTTGCATTTATCACACTCGTATTTCTTGGTCGTTTTATGGACGATACTATGACGAACAAGTTGCTCCTTACTAAAACAAAATAATAGTGTTAGAGATACAGATTTGCTCAAGCGGCATGTTACTCACAACGGCGAAAGTAATTAGAAAAAAAAAAATCTACAAGTGATGTTGAAACAGATACTGTTTTACCGTGCTAAATACTGTTTTATCTATGACCGATTATCTTCAAGTGACCGAAGGTTTTATAAATTTTGTTTAACTTTGTTGACATCGGTTTTAGAAGTGACTATGGAATTATGGTTATAAAAATAATATATAATAGTGATATAAGAATTAAAGTGGTCTCATTTCTAAACTCCCTAATAGTAGTTTATTACAACAACATTTACGATTTTTTATCAACAGCCAGTCGCAGGTATATGAAGCGTCAATGAATTTTTTTAACTTCCAGCGCTGCTTCACTGTAAACTCTATGTAAGAGACACAGACACACCCTTAGGTACTATCAATAAATTATAAAGCGTTACATGCGTCACTAACCTAGGGAAGGTCTTGCCACACAAGTCACAGGCGACTTGCCGCTTCTGTCGGCTTATGAAGTCCACAGATACTCTTTGACCCGCGTGGCTTTGAAGTATGTGCTGAAATATACAAAATTTTGTAGAAAGTGATATGAATTAGAATGTTACGCAATACTTACGGCATTCAATGTTTTAAACTATAAGAAATCAAAACTAAGGTCCCTTTCGAATTGTCATCCATGTGGCCCCGATCGCACTAAAAGCTAAATATTGAAAATGGTATACATTTTTGGAGTCTCGTGAAAGATGTTTCTTGATATACTATTACTTAGTTTTTTATCATTCGCAGGTTATGAGTGATCGGATTCAGTCCGGTTGCGCATTATAGGAATTTTGGATCAGAGAAAGATTCTTAAGCCCCCCGAAACGGTATCTGTGATTTATAAGTGTTATGACTGTGTCAAGGTAAGTAATAAGTTATGGTAAAGTATTGGAAATATATTATTATTTTGTATAGAAATCTCCTTAGTTCTCTTCTAGAATCGCATCAGAATATCGTCGTTGAAGTTCTAACACCACTTAAGTCAAAAGTGGAAACTTCTCAGGAGAGCGAAACAATTGGTTGAATTTTGTATTGATCACCATACTAATAAGATTTTACAATTTAAAAATTTTAAGTATTTGTTAGATGACACGTGGTCCTTAATAATTTAAACGATGCGTTGTGGGATTTTCTGCAAAACGGCATCAAAATGACTAAATAGCTAAAATGTGACTTACGTGATGTTAGAACTTCAATGAGGATATATTAATTGAGCTGCATTAAATATTTTTGTCGATATATTAGGCTAGGCGTGCCGTCTGTCCGGCGTATTTATGTAGAGGTCAGTGCTCTAAACCTTTTAAGATGTTTTCCAATACAGTATGTTTACCTTATTAAGTGATATCTCGAAGGCGAACCGCCGCCCGCATGTGTTACAGACGAATTTGCGTTCGACTCGCTGACACGTCACACGGTGACGCTCAGCCGTCTTCACTGAGGCGAATTTCTGGAAACGATACACTATAATAGTATGATATAAATGACACAGGACTTTAGCATGGCTATAGTGTGGTCAGGATTTTAAATTAAGCCGAGTACAGCGATGATTTTCTATTGCATGTCTGTACAAAATTAACGAAATCCGTTGCAAAGTTTTTAATAAATAATTGCATAAAAATTAAAGGAACACATAAAAGGACAAAAAAGACATTGAAAAGGTCTATTAGACGTTAAATTGTTTAAATGAAATATGTAATAAAGGTCTGTTATACAACAGGGACCCTGAAAAGTAGGACTGAAGCTGCGAAAACGACGTTGTCATAATATTTTTAATATCAGTATTGTGGGATTGCTTCAATCTTTGTAACTGTGTGTCTATTCTTGTGTCTGAGTGTCTGTCATTGTAGCTTTTGATGCACCTTGTCGCACACACTCTTTGTACTGTAGCGGTACACGCACCTTGTCGCACAGCTGGCAGCTTGCGGACAACTCGGGGTGGTCGGCGTCACGGTGCTGCTGCAGCTCCCCCGGCGAGCGGCATACGCGCCCGCACGAATCGCACACCTTCACACACTCTATGGCCTCCTCCTAGATAAGCAATAGTATGTTAATTTCTAAAAAATTTGCGAGTAAACTCTAGTAGACGCTCAATTCTGGGTCGTTAACATTACGTATATTTAGAATAGGTGTTTATCGACTAGCCGGCCCGTCAGCACGCACGCACACATACGCACACGAATATAATTCGAACGCAATACATGCATGCTATCCGGGTCAGCTATTTTTTCTAAACGGGCTTTGGCCCATCACTGCATCTCCTGTGTCGCCAGGATCGACAGCGGTATCCAACCACCATATCCGGGTCAGCTAGTCGAAAACGCCCTTTGATGCGATGCGAATGCAATAGACTTTTAAAAGAATTATAAATAGTTAAATAATTGTTTCAACATGTCTGACTACATTATAGCCCTAATTAAATATCAATGATCTATACATTATGAAATTTTAGTGTGTAGATGTATGTCAAATTTGAAATATAAAGCCTTTATAATTTTACAATGAAAAGGCAAATTTTTAAAATGTTAATGTGTGTTGTTTAACTTACATCGTCATCATTAGACTTTACAATTTCAGCCAACAAAACTTGTGCAGATTTATCTTGTGCAACATTTGGATCTGGGGGTTCCGCCTGAAAAAAATATACGTCAAATATATCGAGCTTGCAATATTTCAGAACAATATGAAATACTTTAGGGTGTGCTCTTTATATAGAATAAAATATAAAGGTCTTGGCCAATCTATGAGATATATATGGGTCCCTGTATCGTGTGTTTGCCTCAACAATTCTTAACACAAACGACAAAAAAATACTTACATTTTGCAATTTTTCTACGTGATTCCTCTGACATTTGTGTTGTAGGTAATAAGCTTTGGATAAGTAAACTTTTTCACACACGAGGCAGTTTGTAACTAATGTATCTGTAGACAAAAAAAAAGAATATCTTCAAATGACAAAAGATTTTAAGCTGTTACAAATGACGACATAAGTGGAAGTAGCGGGTATCTAACATTTTAAAAACTGCGCATTTTTTGCGTTAATGGACGCTTTAGAACCAGAAAAACGTATGAAAATCAAAATAATGTGGATTATATGTATAGCTAGATAGACAAGCTACATAATAAAACTGCTTAAGTACAAGATTTGTAAAAACTTTATAGAAAAAAAGTGCATTTACACGAAAGTTGTAAGATGTTAGTTATTCGCTTCTTCCACTTATGTAATTAAATACGAATTGCAATAAACGGTAAAAGTAGTAGCAAGAGAATTTTGTCATTTACTTTTTAATCACTTTCATTGTCAGAATGTCACCTATAGCATGCCTATCATGGCCACCCCAAAAAAGTTTCTTTCTCCATCAGGATGGATAATGTAACAATTATTTGAAAAAGGAATAATATGTAAGTGTATCCTTAAAAACTGACTTTTCTGCTTATACATGGCGAAGCCAAGCCTGCAGTAAAAATTTTGTACTGCACGCTGACAATTAGACGGGCTGCCCCGCGCCCATATTGTTGAACATCTACTAATTTATTTGTAAGAAAAAGTTATGCCTATAGCAATCTGGGAGTATGTTGTTTTAAAATGAAAAAAAATTCTTCGGAGATTACGTACACAAACACAAACATATACACAAACTCTTACCTCTTTATAATATTAGAATAGAAGATTTATCTATCTATTATAAATTGTTGGTGTTTCTTTAATGATACTTTAGGGCGCAAGCGAGCAGAAAGGTTACCTGATCAATGCGTTGCCGGCGTTTATGAGGGAATAGGAATGGCAATAGGGATAGGGGATTAGGGAAGTTGGGCCACCGGTACTCACTCACTAAACGAAACACAGCACAACGCCGTTTCACGCCAGTTTCCTGCCATTCAAGTGTAAATACTTTCTTACCTTTATGTATATGCATATGTGAGTCTAGCTTCTCTTTGGTTTTATAGTCCATCTTACAGAATTCGCAGGTCGATAATGACATGCCATTTTCGGAAAGTTTCTTTAAAATTGCCTGCAAATACAACATTTTATAGTATTGAGTGATTAACCGATAGAATCTTTTAAAAATTCAATTTTTTTTCCTTCTTCCATAACTGTAAGGATTTGGCTAATTTTAGTCTTGGAATATTCATTGATATAGACTGCTCCGCCATCATCGTGGTAAAAGATGTTATTCGGTAAACTTGGCCTTTAGCTACACGTCATTAAGCTTCGTGCACATTGTGCACTGTGCATCGTGGCCGCATCGTCATACAAGGTTGACGACCGATTACGTGATGAGTTGAATTAGATTCGCATGTAAAATGGGACTCGCCGTAATGTTAGAAGCTGTACAGCCCCCCTAGACAAGTGGCAAGCGATTATCGTTTACGAAAATCGCTTGGTGTGTTTTTGTATGGGATCGACATAGATAAACGAAAAGTCACGTGATCTAGTCGAGTTCGAATATGTCAATCCCATACAAAACAAGCGAAGCGATCATCGGGTAGCAAAAAGCCACTAGGTAGCAAAACCCTAAAGACGAATTTACCATCAGGGAAGTTGAAACAGAACCAGATTCTAAGTTGGTCGCGTTATATGAAGCCGTCAGATCACTAATTACATTGTTCATCAATTGGTTTCTCTTTGAAATTCTTCGATGGTACCTATATAATTCATCGAAATCCATAGGAAATATGAAAACGTCATTCAAACTATTAAAACATACAGAGTTTAACTACCACCATCCACAAAAAGACATTACGTTCAAATGTTGAAAATAATTTACACTGGAAAAGACATGACTTACGCTGGTTTGTATTTTCTTTGGTCGTCCTCTCTTTTTTGGTCCCATAATGTCGCTGTGTTTGTGCCACATGTGCTTAGTTAGTGTCTCCACGTCAGGATACGAGATGTCACATACTGGACAGTACGCCAGTTTGTGTTCCGTATTGTATACATCTTGGCCTAAAAGTACAGACGAAATTGAGCTCTACTCTAAAACGACACTGAATATTCGGACTCGAATGTTGCCGTCGTATTCTGACGTTTTTTCACGATTGTAAGGCCGTTTGTCCATAGCACGCTGTCACCGTCAACGAGATTATTTTAGACCGATTAAACGCAACTTTATGATCTTAGTTATAGGTTTCATTTTCTACCGACATTGCTATAGCGGGTATTTCATTACCGATTCATAGGACGTATAGCAAAACGAATCCTGTCGCATATGTCATAGTGGCATTTTATCGGGCCGAAATAATTGACGTTGACGGTGACGGCCTTGGACAAACGGCGTAAGAGTAGGAGTTAGGACCCAGCATTCCGATTCGTTCGTTTGAGTCTCAACACAGTATCGGAGAAGATTTGAACATGCCGTTTGAGAATAGGACGTCTGTTTTTTTCTACCCTCCTTTTCAAAGCTATGGGTGCGCGCGTGGTTGTTGCCTATGAAGTCACAAAAATTGCTAACTTAGTTTATATACAACTACCGGACTCGACATACATTGTCCTGCCAGTCTTCTTTTGTGAAATAACCCAGTCTCAAACCCCCTAGGACACCCAACAAAAATTTCATCACAATCGGTCCAGTCGTTTGGGTGGAGTTTAGTGACAAGATGATGAATTATATATTAAGATATACGATTTTGTTTACAGATACTTAGATGTCGGAACAAAGGATTTTATTTTTGCGAAAACTGTACAGCACTTTCACAACATAACAGTTACAGGAAGACATACATTTTAACAAATGAATTTGGTCACCTGTATCAATTTTCTTCTTTAATCTTATATTAGCTCCGCTACTTTCTATTGATTCTTTATGATCTACTTCTAAACTGGTGTGTGGTTCATCTGTGCTCTTTATATCATCTGAAAAAAGCAAAAAGTCAAAAACATAGGGTGAAAAAATCTCGAACGTTTCAGACGTTAATTTTCGTCAAATGTTGACATTGGTGTATATTTATCGACCGGTAGTTTAGCAAATACACAGTAGCCCTCTTTTGTCTATTAGTAGTGGCATTTTACCAGCCTTGCAATAGGGTATTGTCAAGGCTCTAAATTCTAGTTAGTGCAAGACAAAACTAGCCAAGTGCTAATCGGAAGTCAAAAATGGAGGTCTCCCTATTTAATTTGTTTTTTAACAGAAATACATAATAAAAAAAAATCTCTAGGTATGTCCCTTTTTTAAGATATAACCTGTAAACAGACAGACGGGCAGATATCGAAATATTAGTAATCGGGTTCCGTCTCTACATCACCCTAAAATGGGATATTTTTGTTCCATAACAAGACAGTAAACTGAATAAAGAGATAACCAAAGTCTTACCATCATCAAAGTTTTCATTGCTGTTGCTGAAAGACATATTAAAATCCAGATCCATGTAAATATCCGCATTTTCTGCTACATTTTCAATCTTCACATTCACGCCAGCCTAAAAATAATGGGTATATTTTTAATAACAAGACACTATATGTTTATGAGAAATACTCGTTAACACTCACCATAATAACATAAAAATCTGAAAAGAATAGTAACATGATTCACTACATTTTATCTTATAAGCTATTTTATGTACTGAGTTAGTAATTTTTTTTTTATAAAAACTAAGGGGGCAAACCAGCAAACCTGCTAGAAAGCAACTACCGCCGCCCATAGACACTGGCAACATCAGGGTTGCATGTGCGTTGCCGGGCTTTTGAGAGGGAATACGCTCTCTTCTTAAAAGTTTGTAGGTCGCAGCGGTCCGGAAATGCTGCTGGTGATAGTCCATTCCAGATCTTTACTGTGCGAGGCAGAAAGTTACGCGAAAATCGTACTGTGGAAGACTGCCATTCATCAAGACGATATGGGTGGTAAACCTTCCGCGTAGGTCGATGACGAAAAGTTACAGGTGGAATGATTCCGAACAATTCCTCTGAGCCAGTATGTTTTCAAACTTGAAGCAAAGTAACAAACACACAGCTTTTACTTCTGATATTAGTCAACAATAGACATCTTAAATAATCATAAAAATAACTATTTGCCCATTGTGTAATACCTAAATCTTCAACTGTTATTTAAGGATCCTTTGCATTATTTAGTTCAATGTCATGCCCTCATTGTTGATCTTGTTATGGTCTTATCACACTTGGCTGAATTCTTAATCTTATTTAGTGACTAATTTAAGACGGACAACTTTGTTGTCAAGTTTGCTGTCCCTTTCTTTCGTGTGACGTTTTTGCCTTGATTAGTTACTGTTTAAATATCGTTATGAATACTGGGGAAAGTTATTTTCTATAAATGATATGCTTATTTTTATTGCTTAAGCTTCTGTATTATAACTGGGAAATTAAAAATTAATTTGGAAGTTAGGTTGTATTCTTTTCTAACTATTAAAGTAGGTATTATTGTTACAAGCTTTTGCCCACGGCATCGCTTGCGTGAAATTCGAAAATCGCGTAAAGCATGAATATTCTTGTAAGCCTCTTTTGTGAACATTTTTTTCCAAGACCAAAAGTAGTCTTATATTACTCTCGCCTTTTTTAACTATGTCTATTCCAAAAATCAAATCAATTGGTAGTTTGGTTTGGATGATCTTACTCGATCTCAAAAAAAAATATAAAATCTAACATTTACACTTTGTCTGCAGAGTATTTAGTAATGCTCACCAGAGCATAATCAGAATAAAAGCTAGTCATACAAATGTGAGTGATTGATAAACAAACTTACTTTTACATTAATAATATTATTGTGGTTATTTTAGTACTATTAAATACACTATAGTTATTTTTCTTATAACAACATTACCTATTTGATGTCATTACTAGTTCCATACTTAATGTGAAAGTGTATTGTATGTTTGTTAGTTTGTCCTTCCACCACACACTAACAAAGCAACCAATTGACATGATTTTTTCGTAAACTTAGTTGAAAGGATAGAAAGTAACATATAATTGAAGACATGAGTGGAAGAAGCGGATAACTAACATTTTACAACCTTCAAGTAAATACTCATCTGTTCTAATAAAATTTTGATGAATCTTGTGATTGAGCGATTTCATCATTAAGCTTGTTTATCTGGGTATACATCAAATCCACATTATTTAATTTCAAATCATTTTTGTGGTTCTAAAATGTCCATTTATGTAAAAATTTTTTTATGTTAGGTACCCACTTCTACCACATATGTCTTCAATTGTTTTTGGTCTTGAAAAATCATTGTGTTTTTGAAAGATGCTTACGCAATTTTCCAAATCCATGCGAATCCGCAAGCAAAACCTAGTTGTCATTAAGCAGTAGAAGCATACCTCAGCATCATGATTCTCATTCAACTTCTCCTTCTTGAAAAGACCCTGTAATGCCATATCAGATTCCCGTGACCTTGTCTTGAAGTCATAAGCTGTTGCAGCTTTTGTTTTGCACTCGCTACAAACTGTTGTAGGCAAGCCATCACCTTCTGTGAACTAAATGCACAATGACATCCTCATATGAACAATATCTTTATTAACATTTATACATTAATTTAATAAGAAACACTCAACAAAAAAATCATACCACACTGAAATCATAGATTTAATAATTGTGGTCTAAGAACATGGTCTCTATTTTATTAGTCTTTGAAACATCCTGACAGCTAGTACCGCCTAGACTAATACAAAAGTTAAATATTAAAAACGTGCAGTCATTTATTTTTTTATTTTTTCATTTAAAGTTTATATATATATAATGTTCGATATTTCTAATTACAAAAAGTTTTTTGGTACAATGTACAATCAGAGAAGTTGAAAGAGATACAGATTGTGGATCCAAGTAATTTGGTAGGGTTATGTCAAACCCAGCAGACAAATCACGACTTACATGGAATTGACATATTCCGACCAAATGATGTAGGTCTGTCGACTCTTTCAATTTCCCCCAATATAAACATATCATGTATCATAAAATTTATCGAGAACTAGCATACGAAAGCAAAATTTATTACTTTATGATGTTCAGGGCAACCACAGTCAATCGGACTTTTGGGAAGTTGGTATATTATGCATAAAATATTTGGATAGCCATTAATGTAATAGCCAATAATAGAAGAATTTAAAACTACATACTTTTTAATGTGTAATCTCAAAGTATTAGATATACATAATCAGACAGGCATTTTATACATAAACTCACAATTGATGTGATATGCTTATAATTACAGTTGCATTGCTGGTATGTAACTAAAGTAAAATTAGAATATGTACAGGTATTTTTAGCTACATCATTTTATAGATTGTACTTTGATGTGTGATTTTACCTCATCATAGTCAAACAAGATTTCACATATGTTTTTTATGTTTAAAAAAACATTAAATTTAATATTCAATTTGCTATATATTAGACAATTTGCAAAATAAGTTAGATGGTTTAGCTAAAGATATTTACAAAAAAGTAGCTAACATATCATTCGCATTTTATATAAGTATCTACACAATATGATATAGCACACAAAATACATGTTACACATTACGTCTACTCATTAAGAGAGTTTCTATTTAGAAAAATTTAGACACCCATCAAAACACTCCATTCATGTTTTATTTTAGACCTCTGTATGCACAAAAATAATTGAATGTAGCTTACATCCAAATATATAAAAAATACCTATAATGAGACATGAGACATAAAAGTTTAAGTCAAATGTCTCATTACAGATATTAAGAAACATTATAAAGCTTAGCAGCAAAGCTATTATGAATTAATTCCACATCCAGCACAGCTATGGCATGGCTGGACCAATTTGGTGTCTGACAGAAAATATTATCAGATCAAGAATAAACTGAAGGGAATTGAGGAAAAAATACTAACACTTCAAAATTGGATATACATGCATATCAAAGTGTGATGAGAACAGACAGCCCAGGATTTATAAATAGGCTTTGCAATAACCTTTGACTAGCAGACTTCCTAGGGAGGCAGCAGCATCCTAACCTCCTAGGAAGGCAGTAAATTTTTTAGGTGGATGGGGTGGCAGAAATAAAGTGGTCTACACTCATGGAAAATACAAATCCTTTACTGAGAACAGAATATATTGTAGTATTATAATTACCTCAATCCCTGTTACTGACGTTATGATATTCTTCAGAGTGTCCGCTCCCACGAACGTATTATACACAGAGATAAGTTCTGCTTCTTTTGATAAACATGTTCTGCATATATTTTCAATTTTAATATCCATACTTGAGATAGCCATGTTTTATTCGATGAAGTAATGTGTAAAATTGTTGTTTACAACTTTACTATATAAATGAAGGTTGGTGACATCGTGATGACTTTGATGAATTAATGGTTTTTTATGTTTGAAACTCTAAAACTACACAAAACTAGTAAAAATCAAAAGAAAAGTGCAATGTTTATAGATTTTGATAACTTTTGACAGTGGGCTGTTGACCAAAGACAACTATAAGCCACAGATGTCAAATAACCACAGATATTTTGATGACAGCGATTATACGAGGTGTACACACTGCAGATGCGATATCGCCTACCCATGTCGCACTCGCAGCGATAAATTAAATATTCTTTAGTTGTATTTGTTTCAATTGTCTATCGCGATGATCCTTTATTGCGCACGCCAAAATCATATTATGTCATGGGAAAATCCCAGAAGTAGCATATATTTTGACGCGTTGCGTTTTTGAAGTCTGACGTGATTTTGAGATGCGCAGTAAATGATTTGCGCGATAGAAAAACCAAACAAATACAAATCTGTAATAGATTAAACAAATTCAAGAGTCCTGCGCTGGCGGGTGCTCTTCACTCCCATAGGCAGTGAAGCAGATATACCTCATATACCTTATAAGTTATAACACTAGTCTGCAAAATATAAAGCCCTGTTAGATTATAAGCAAATCTTGATAGAGTTGGAAATTTTTAAACTCTCTCGAAATAACATAAATATACTATATTACATATTTATTTGTATAATGTTTAATGTTTTTGTCGTACTGTAACCGATGTCGTAGTGCGAGGATGTAACATTGTCAAATTTTATTTACATGCATACCCTAGAGTATTTTTAGTTTGGTTACGTCTTTTGTTGAGTTACAAGAATTAACTTTTTCCTTTAAATCCCAAAATATTTTGTTTTTATGCATTAAATTATTCTGATTTGTTGATTTACGATTTCTGTCGTGGACCATAGACACAAACAGAAAAGATTCGGATGTCATTGTCAATGTCAATTATTTGACATGTACTGTGACAAATGACAGCAAGTTTGAATCAAAAGTCAGCTGTCGGTATATTTACGTTGACAAAAGTAGTGTTGTGTATTTGATCGAAAAATAAAGGTACGAAAAACGTTTATTTTTATTGTAGCGTCATGATTTGATTGTACATTTGCAGTACATTATTTATTTTATTGCTTGCATCGCATCGCATAAAAGTTTCAGCTGCAGTTTTTTAAAAATATTAATGTTTTTATTCAGTTTAGCAACCTACTATAAACAGACGTTCGTACGTTCATATAGGTAAATCGAAATGTTATCGGGTTATGTGATAATAATTATTATTAATTTGTAACAAATAGGAAATTTTAATTGCAAGTTTTGAAGTCGTGCCAATTAAAGTGCAAATCTAACATTTTTCTTTTGTCTAGCGTCCAATATTTCTGCGTGCCTAAATATATTGTATTCTTGCAAAATCTAATTAATTTTACGACTACTAATCCTCGAAAGTAAAAAAATCTACTTGCAACCTATTCAACTTTTGTATCGTTTTGTTTTTTTGCTGCGTACACGTATGTTCTTTCGCAGAAGATGATATTAACGGTACTTTTATTAACTTTCACTTAAAAACTCATTATCAGCAACGAAATATGCGTTCTTTCTAGTTTGGCTTAAGTCGATGATATCGATAGAAGTCCCGACTCTGACCCCATCACTAGACGTCCCGAAAACCTCCGGGAATCGACGCACAGTATTGGAAGGGGAAACTTCGAAATATTTTTTATATTTTTTTTACAGTTTTTTGTTTTTTTTTTCTACTGTCCTTAATAAGCTATTGTTTACTAAGATCTTACGTTAAATTAAACAACCTCGTTAGTTGTTATCGATTCAACTAATTGACACCTACTCAGTGCTCATTAGAAGTAAATAACTAAGTAAACAAGAATATATACGTCTTGTTTTGGCTACAGATTTTACGAGAAAACTTTAAAAGGATTACTATAATTCTATTAGGCGCTTCGTAAACGACCTTATATGGTTACGTTGTTTGGGTATTGTAACTCTGCAATGTTACATCGTAATTCGTTATAGGGCAAACGGTTATAATATATAAATAAAGGCTTCGGTCATATTTTATGATATCTATCAAGGCATATCAAAATCATAGCCCTCTTTTTGCTTGCCTGTAATCGGGTACATCTTTCATAGTTTACTTAGTTTTTATTACTTAACCACCAGTCCACGGTGCAGTGGCTAAACCCGGAACCAAGAGGTCCCAAGGTCATAAATATTTTATGGTACTCCAACGGTGACGATTTATCCTTATGAGGCCTAACCATGGGCGTATATAAGGAAAGTGTCCTGGGATATAGGGGACCTATTGCTATCCGTCTTACTTGCTCAATCGACAATAATCAAAACAATACTTCTGATGTTGCGAGTGTCTATATAGATGGCGACGGTAGTTGCTTTCTATCAGCTAACCTGTATGCCCCCTTATCGTATAAAAAACACATGAACTATTAGCTGCTGTGGAACCCTTTATAGGCGAGTTCAACTCGCACTTGGGCACTTCTCGTTAGGGGACTCCCCCTTATCAAACCTATAATATATACGCCCGTGGGCCCAATTCTTTTTTGGATTTGGCACGAGTCCCAGTCCCGAAATATACATAAAATTAAAAAAAAATATAAAAAAACAATATCAAAAAACAAAAAATAAAAATATATGTTCGAAATGGCGGCCTTACTGCTGGAAGCAGTTTCTACCAGCAGTTTATATAGTTAGTTACGCAACTGCAAAGATGTCTTTTATGTTCGCGATATATTCTTAGTATCTCAATAGTGCACCTAAGTGGTCTGGGTTTGGAAATCCCCAACCTAAAGTCACCTTTAGCATGGTAATCTAAGAGTAGACAAAATGATATTTGGCATAAACTGACAGGTTTCCTTTGTGTATTGTGTAATACAAAAAATATGTTTTTCACAGTGGCGTAGCGTGGAGGTGGCCCGCCCCGAGAGGCACAAATTTCACAGAAAATAATAATATATTCTAAGTATTTGACCATTTCATATTTCTAACATAAATATAAATTCGGAGCCATTAAAAAAGTATGAAGTTTTTTTATTTTTGTGTGACAAATTCTACGAATTTTGTACCTACGTGTGTAATTTTGCAAAATAATGATGACGGTTCTTACCGAAAAATTATTTAAAATTAATTCTTCAAAATTGTCCGCACTGCGATTTTACTGTAATTTTACGCATTGTTGAATTATATGAGAGTATATCTGCAGGGTCAGATAAAAATGTCAAAAATTGCTTTTAGTGTTTTTAAAAAATTGTAGTACAATTTAAGGGGGCGGCAAAATTGTCCTAGGGGGCGGCAAATTGTCCTCCGCCCCGGGCGGTGGGTACCCACGCTACGCCACAGATTTTTCAGCGCTGCTACCCTCACGAAGTATTCTATACATTTAAACTATTGCAACTTTTAGTTTTGCTGTTACCACGTATAACGTGCACTTGTCAACTGCTATGTGGAATTTCCCACAATAGTAGTAGTGAAGGCCTGTAATATGGGTTCGATGTATGCTGACAATAACATGTTTTGTTCGAATATCAACAAGTAATATTCTTCAATCAGATTACATTGAGAGCTACTCAAGTATGCACAATTTCCAATAAGCTATGACGTAGGTGTACTCTTGGCCTAAGGTTTTTTATTTTATTGGAATTGTCTAGAAATGTCTGGGACGTTTGAGTGAGTTGGACTTCTTGATTAATGCCGGAGCCAGGAATCTCGGATCTCTGGAATCCAGCTCTGGATCAGCATTAGAAGTGTCAGTCTGATTAGGCGTTAAGCCGTTATTTTAGCTTTAGTTGTTATTTTAAAATCATAAATCGTAAGTAAACAACTTGATAAGTTTTTAACTCAGCCTAGCTCATACGTAAATAAATAAGCAATTCTAAGCATAAAATTTCGATTAGGTACACGATATTATTTGATATGAAAATGACCGAATAAGCAAAAAATCCTTAAGCAAAATCTTTCTGAATCCAGTTTACATTTTGAACATAATACTTTTCGCAAAATTTATACTTGTATTTTAAAGCTGAAGGTTGGTTTGTTTGTATGCACAACTTTTATTCCATTAAAAAAATTTTGAAGACTAAAAGTGGCCTATGTTACTTCTATACTTTCAACTTAGTCTGCGCTTCAAATAAAATCAAAATATATGCTAATAATAAAATAAAATGAGAAAATTTCTGGATAAATTATGTAATTATATTTGCGTATTTATGTCAAAAAAATACGGTTAAAAAAATGGTAAGTATGTTTATCTTCTTTTATCATTAACTGCGGGTGACACCACAGGACACAGGACAAGTCCGCAAGTCCTGCCAGGTTAAAACAAGTGTAAACGAACTAAAGTGATATAATCCTCTGTAATAACACGCGGTGCAGCTCTCACGGCTCTGTTTTTCATTTCCCCGGCATAACTCATTATTTACTTTACTCAGGATGAATTTCAATAAAAGCACATTTTGTTTGTCGGCTGTGATTCCTACTCACTCACCGACTCTCTACACCGGTGGTTCTTAACCGGTGCTCATTGGACCAACAGTAGTCCCTGGAAGCATCTCACCGATCCCATAAACAATAAACTTTAGAAGGAGCAACACAAGATACTCGTAGATTACTATTTATGACAAGATACGTTTGGTGGTTTGCGGTTTGAAAAATGGTCCTCCAGGACTAAAAGAGTCTAAAGTCTAGGACCTAGCGGATATTTTGAATCCCGGAAAAATGTGTAATTCCCGCGCGATAAACGAGTTTTGGCGCAACGGCATCATGTAGAAAACTGATAAATATCCGCTGGGTTAGATTCCGCAATCGAATTATACCAACTCCCCAACCCTCCAAACCCCGACGATTAGTTAGTTACATTACGTTACGAAACCTTTTTTTTTTTTTTTTTTTTATTTAAAAATAAGGTACATCTATAGGCTTTTCGCCCATATCCTTTGTTTGTAATCAT
>JAOTAV010047163.1:0-16870 GCA_026546445.1 Cyclargus thomasi
GAACTAATAGTGGTGAAGTTTTTTAAAAAAACTTCAGTGTAAGATTCACTTTCGTGAAACAGACACAGTACTAATTTAAAGTTGAAAAATGATTTTTAATTTTTACACAAAGAAGTATACTTTTTTATCATTATTTCTAAGGAATTGTTACATTCATATTATCAAAAGGTTGTTAATTATATATTATATAGTGCAGTGAAAAGTACTCGGTAATAGGCATTTAATAGTGTTGTTTATTTGTCGTAGAGAGGACACAGAAATAAATGACACAGTAATTTGAACTATCCTATTTATTGCAGTCTCTATTCATATGGTAACTCAGAAGTATGCCGGTTGCCACTCGTTTGCAGGATCCCCAACATATAAACCCCTACGTAGTACATACAGTACGAGAATCTCGAACGTCAATAATATCTCGCAACAGCATAAATATAATAACAACAATTGACTAATAAACTTAGGCTAGGTGCTGTTGCCACCGGCTATAGATGTCGCCGGCGTCGCACCTCGTTGTCCTGCGGCCGCGCGGTGGTGGTGGTTGTAGTGGTGGTGGTGGTGGTGGGGGGGTCCAGGCCCTTGATCTCGAAGGGGCCGCGGAAGAGGGGTCGGAACAGCCTCAGGAACGTCTGGTAGCGCACCGCTGAGTTCTGGAATTAGTTTTACTACAATTAGCGACGTTAATATAGCAATCAACTCGGTTGTTAAATTAATACTGTAGATCAAATAAAAGTACAATATATTCAGCACTTTAAACTGAAGATTGTAAGCAGGTAACTACTATCTAATACACAATATTATAATTTCATTTAAATCACCATTAATATGTATAGTTTACATGAAGCCAACACTGGCGGCCAAAAGACAGGTGGCCAGCACGGGCTTATATTGTCTTCGTGGAAACGGCTCTAAGAACTATTTACACAAGACCAATATCGAGTTATTACTGGCTTCATGTTAACCTTGCACTATGGATAAAGTCGAAACTAGAGAGGCGTCGGCTGATTCCGTGAGTCATATATCACCAAAGAGGTATGACATTATGTTGTTCATGTGTTCTGTCGTAATCAACGAACACCTCTAACGTCCGTCAAAGATTCGTACCTGTATGACGTCGCCGATGATCTTAGTGGTGCGGATGAGGAGCGAGACGGAGGGGCCGAACAGGCTGCCCGGGATGTTGAGGCTGACCTTGTTGCGATCGAATTCGGGGATGTCGTCGGCCGCGGAGCTCTGTCGCCGGCGCCGGTCCCCCTCGCCCCCCGTCGCCCCCGACGACCTCGAAATGCTGCGGACTGGGCTTGAGCGTCCTCTCGAACTCGAAGCGAGCTCCCGGGGTGAACTGAGTCCCCTCGAGTTCGAAGTTCCCTTCCCCGACGACGACGGGGGCTCGGCCGAGCTGGCCGCCCTCGAACTCAAAGCTCGGTGGTAGTCGAGTTCCCACGAGCTCGAAGGGATGGAGCTGCCCCTCCAGGACGTAGGGAGCGTGGCCTGCAAGTTCAAGGCGTGGTGGAGGTCCGTGATGTGGGTGTTCCGGCGGCGCGACGTAGTGCCAGTCTGCGCGACACAACACAATCAGCCTGCGTACAGCGTGTGGTGTGATGTGGTGTGGTGTGGTGGGGTGTTGTGTGTCGTCGCGGATGTGTCTCAATAGCCCCGCGCGCCATTAACCCCAAAAGTGAAGGTTTACACTTTTAGAGTGTGCGGCGAAGGCCATGCCAAGTTAAGTTTACCGAATTACTGCGAAGTGATCTCGCGTCCCTAGCGAGTGACGGTGTCACCAAGATCCCTTTTTTTTAAAGACAGTTTTCGAGTACTTCAATTTTGATCCAAAGAAATCCTTTGTTATCAAGTACAGAACTCGTGCGGTTTCTAAGTAACTTAAATCAAGAAGAAGCAATGCAAGTTATTCTATTGGAAAATAAGAAATGATTAGTACATAATATATATTATATTATGTTTAATATCAATGCTAGTTTAGAGACTGTAATAATGTATATTTTATTAAATTATATTATGTTTAAACTCATTTACAATATCATAATATTTACACTTATAACGTATAACTCAGTTAGTCAAAAAAAGCAATAACTACAATAATTGAAATGGAATACCTAGCCGGTGAATACACAAACATATTACACATCGGTATTGAATTATAATAAACAATAACGGTTATCTAAAACGGGAATAACAATATTACCTTCTTAATGATTCTAAATTAACTAATACACACGATTATTAAACGAGCAAACAAATTAATATTAATACAATAAATGCATAAATATTGCGTAGCCATAAAAAATATGAAATATTCTATTGCTTGTGATCAGTAATTACTTACCATTAATAATATTCGTGATCGTCAGGTTGGGAAAGTCAGAAGTTCTCACCAGATTTTCTTCTTTCTTTCTTTTCTTTTTATGGCTTACGGCTATATAACCATGGCCAGTGTCAAGTTAAGGCGGGAAATCAATTTTCTTGATTAAAATAATTTAAGCAACGTTACAATATTTCGTCAAGTCTAAAGTCTAGTCAAAGTCAAGATAAATCATCAAGTTTCTTAAAGTTGTATAACTTGCCTACACTACATAATAACGAATATTTAATGGTTGTTATTCTACCACTATAACGCATTAAAAGCCAAAACAACACAATTTTAGCGAAGAAATACAAAAACACAACATCACTTTTTCACGTCCCGCCAGAAGCCGGTGTAAAATATACAAAACGTATCTATACATATACTTTATTATATTATAATAAAACAATAAAATTGGAGTGTAAAGTTAATATTTTTACAAAATAATCAACGTAGGGGTGCTAAGGAACAGGAATAGAACACAATATATATCGTCAAAATATATCTGTTTGTACGCGCAAATCTTAGGAACTAGACGGATTTGAATAATTTTTTTTTTGTTTAATAGCTATTAGGTCCGGGCAACATATAAGATACTTATTATCACGGGAAAATGTACGCGGGAACCTACTAGTTAAAGTAATAATTTATCCTACAAATAAGAATCAAATCCACATTTACGTTTTGTGGACTTCAATATGTGATTCCTAGTTTCGTTTGAACAGCGCCAAGGCAGAGGCAGATATTAGATTTTTATTCCAATCACACACTAACCGATAGTCGCGTAGCCTGGTTCATGCCATCAATAATAACACAACCATGACAATGTTAGAGTATCCTCTTAACATTTTGAGCAAACAGAGCTCTGGGCTATGTATTATTAGGAGGTCACCCATACTCATCTCAGTAGCTAAATCATGACTTAACACATTTTATCCAATATGAAAGATAGCAACGTATGTAGTTAATAAAGAATTTAGCAGTTAGCCCCGACTTATTGCACAAATAAAAGTATTGTATTCCAATAATTTGTAAAAAGTTACAATTACCTTCAAATGAGGTTAACCGTTGCTACACGGGAAGCGAAAATTTTCTTTAATCTAATACCAAGGAACAGGCATTCTGTTTGTTAATTAATTATTATAATTTATACATCTCGCTCGTTAACACAAAGTACTCATATTAGGTGTACTACAACACAACATGCACTATACTACATCACTATATACCATATACTTCAATCTCATATTCCTCGTCATCGAAGCGGGAGTCATGGAGGCTGAGTGATTGCGATCAGAGTATGTTCGCTCGAAACTGAGCAATGCTGTACTACTGGGCGGTACGGGCTCGGGGTGCGGAACTAAAACACCAGTGTACAACATACAATATTTAATACAACACCACTCACCTACAGCTATTTACATTAAATACAAGAGGGCCGCGCGGCGTCGCTCGCGGGCGGCCGGGGGCGGCTCGGCGGAACACACACTGTACAGTTAGTTAGTCACTGGGCGGGCGCGGGCGGCGCGGCGGGGCGGGGACGGGGGACGGGGGCTCACGAGTCGTCCTCCTCGGAGGAGTCGACGGTGGCGACCGCGCCGCCGCCGCCGCCACCGCCGCCGCCGGAGCTGCCGCCGGACAGCGAGGTGACCAGCGACAGAATGGAGCCGAGGCCGGAGCCCCCACCTGAGCCGCCGGCGCCGGAGCTGCCGCCGGACGCGCCGCCTATGAGTCCGAGCACGGGCTGGATCTTGGGCCCGATGAGCTGCAGCTTGGGCCCTATGACCTGGCCGATGACGCCGGTGAGCGAGCTCAGGCCGCCGGGCGCGGGCGGCTCGATGCCGTATTGCTTGTTCAGCTCGATGTTCTTGCGGTCCAGGTCGTCGATGAACCGAGTCTTGGAATCGATCAGCGAGTTAATTTTCTACGGAAAGAGATGCCCATTAGTACCGGCGGTATCGGAGCGCGCTAACCTACCGGCCGGCGTCTATACTCACCCCGAACACGAAGCCGAGGATGGCATTCTTGACGCCGTACTTGGCCTGCGTGATGCCCTCGAACTTGCGCTTGTCCCGCGTCTGCTCGTCGCCGCCGGCGTCCTGCACACAAGACGCAGTCACTCTCCGGGTCACTCCCCCCTCTCCGCCCCCGCACCGCCCCCAACACCACCACCGCCCCCGCACCACCACCGTGTTACAGAGTGAGCTGTCTCTAGTCGCTACTGAATGTGTCTACATCTAATACTCTATGGTGACTACGTCTACTCGGACTTTTACAGTCTCAATACGTGAAACAATGATATCGTTTAGACCTGCCGTAGTTCTGAAGTTCTCGGTCGGCCGCAGTCCTCAGAGTTCTCTTTTGAGCTATAAATGACAATAACAACAATTTATGACAGAGATTACCGTGTGTTTGGATGTGCCTTTACGCATATTCACCATCAATTTAAAATATCTTACATATAGATATTTGTGAGCTCCTGTTAAGAAGCCGATTAAGGGGAGACCAAAAATAAAGATATTATAATATCAAAGTGCTGGCTAAATAACTTTGAAGTTCTTTTGAGGTATAGGGTTAACGTAAAATTGGTACAAAATAAACCATAGGTTATAGAAGGTCTGCCGGGTAGAAGCCCTCGTCCAAAAGATCATGTATTTACTCGTGCTTCGTGCCTACGACCGGAGTCCCGATAGTGATAATAATATATTGCATATTTTGATACATCCGTAATTATATTGTACATTCGTAACTTTATTTTTCGTTCTATATATCTCATAATATACCTACAGATGAGGGCGCAAACGCGTAACAAGATACGTAGAGTTACAAAACTAGCGAGTAGTAACTAGTAAGCGCAGCAATACATAGTTGTAGCGACTGTTACGGCGCGCGGTTCAGACGTAACTCCGGCACGCCGCCGCCGGCCCCGCCGCCGCCGCCGGGGGTGTCGACTCAACATGCGCGCGCGCATATATAATAATATGAATTGTTCCATTACCCAACGCTTAACTTGCGCTAGTTCCACAGTGGTTAATAACGTATTTCATATAATTTGTTTAGTGAAATAAAAATTTGGCTTCGAAGGACTATTGCGTCTTTTGAACGATTTAGATACTTTAAATGGGCTCCTATGCATAACGTCTATATTGTAGTATTTTATAATTTATAACCCATTTTGCCGTGGGAGAGCTATTCGGCACGGATTCCCGCTTCAACCAGTGAAATACCAAGGTGTCTCAGAAAAGTGGCGTAAGGCAGCACTTGCGTAGTGTTTAGTCGAGTGAGTTTAGAGAGGGCTCCATTCCCTACACCTCACCATTCCGTATTCCCTATTTTGGTGACCGTGACAATGTATTAATCATATTATGAAAGGCTGGCAACTAACTTGCATCTCTTCTTATTACAAGTGTCTATGGACTATGGCACTTGCCTGCCGCTTGTCCCCTAATTTCACAAAAAAAATTCACAATTGAGTTAATTTACATTATTTTGGCGTTCAGACGATGTTTTGGTAAAGTACTATATTATGATACATGTAAACGTTACCTGAGCTTAGTAGTACATAACTTGCGTGTCAAGATGACTTAAATACTCAGCTAAGAAATTATGTAAATCGACCCATATAATCAGAATGCAGATGCGGCGCGTTACGCAACCGTGGACAGATGTCAGCCGGCGCCGGTGACAGGTGACAGACCGTGACAGAACAGTGACAGGGTACCGGCGAGTGACACGCCCTCGATTAGCTATTTGATAGCTGAAGTTGTTAGCTTTATTTTGAATTGTAGAATCGAATGATTTGATGGCAACTATATATAATACCTAATAGTAAAAAAATGATTTAAAAATCTTTACTTAGCAGACAGATTCCAATACTTTTAACGTAATATTTAAGGCCCTTCGCTGCGTCACTCGTTTCAAGTTTTCATTGGGTGACCGCGCGGCGGACGACCCGTCTCACTCAGCGTTACCCTTATAAGAAGGAATGACACACGTTTACGCAGCATAGGTTTTAAAGGTTTTGTTCAGTCAATTAGTATTAGTCGCTTCTTATGTAAATGTTAACTTAAAGCTTTGTCCAATTTTAAACGTGTTTACTAAAGAGTCGTAATGTCGTAATGTTAAATAGTTTATACCGCATAATTATTAGTATTCATAGTTGAGTATTCAACATTTATATACTATACAACAACGATAATAGTTTGAGAAAGGACCTACCTGGTCGAGCGTGGGGTATGTCACTTATTTTCTCTATCTTAGTGCCGATTGACACTTTATTTAGTTAAGTAGCAAGCAAGTTGTAGGTTTTAATTAAGTTCGCTTTAATAGAACGCGAACCTATTTTTTGGCCAGTTAAGTGCGAAGTCTCCCGCACCCCGCCAACTTGATTCACCAGCCTGACTCTAGTATAGTCATATCATAATATTTAATGTAATAGGTAATTAGTTTAGTAAAATATTAAATTAAATTTATTAACTCACTACTGTACTTAATTAAATGTAAACCGGATCTTATGCATAATCAACAGATGGAATATCGTATTAATATTAAGTATTAAAGATGTAAAAGTTTGTTTGTATGAATGTTTGTAGGTCAATGACGCTGGAACGAATTTAAATGCAATTTGATTACTTATTTAAATGAATTCATTAGTTATTGTAAATCATCTCCACACGGACAAAGTAGCCGATAGAATATCCTCGACAATACGGAAACAAGGGGACTCTATCTTGAATATTTTTATACTTTTGCAGTTCTATTTAGTTTTTTGTTTCTGCGTATGTAAACTTCTAAGTAAGATAATTACAGTTCCATTATGCATATTTTATATCAAGGAAGTGAAATATTTTCATTTTTAATGAGTTTTAACTACACTCATAAAAAATATGTAACTTCCATGTACCTACGAAATTTGCTGCACTCCTAGGAGGCTATTCCATCTGATCAATATTAAAGTAAACAGAGTCACAGTAAGTAAAAATGAATTTTATTATTGGTATAATAATACTGACGTCAATAATAATTATTGTTATATCACTATTGAGTTGACCTCCGGGGTACTCCAAAGCGACGTCGCCAGTCCTCGTCACCTCCCTCCCCCTACTGTCAACTGTCATTGTTTAGATTACACGCCAGCGGTCAGATCGAAGCGCTCCTTGAATACTAAACGTGGTACCATTGAAGACCGATGTCAAAATATGGTAATATATGTCACTTCAATTGATGTAAATGTTAGAGTTTGGCTGTTAAGTTTAACCGATGTCGAAACTTATAACTGACCATGAATAAAAAGTTAAGGCTGCTTGAATGATGTCAATTGTAAACTATGGGCTATAAATTATCATTGATTTCAAATATTATGTTGACTAGATTCTAGGTAGGATGGAGACTTCGCAACTAACCATAATTTTACACTTTAATATCAACGGTTAGGAAACAGCCTAACAGAAAAGATTCTTAAACGATATAAAAAAATGCGAGCTTAATGTTAATATCGAACATCAAATTATAAAATATCCCAATACAAAGCCCAAGTTTAGTAGTGCAACCATATTTGACTCGACATATCACATATGCTTATGGCTATATATTTCGCAGAATATTACTAAAAACATAGTTTACTAAAGTTTGAACGTTGCAAGTCAAGTAGAGATCATTTTTTAGCTTTCAACTCTAACGAAGAAGCCACCTAATAGCATATAATTATAATATAATTTAGATGTTGAATATAATAATTATGATCCGTCAGTTGTCAACACGCAGCGGCCTCCCTTCTCCGCGCGCGGGTCGAGGCCGGCCGGTCGCCGCCATTATAATATTATTCCATATATAAACCCACATCTTGTAAATAAACCCTCGATACATTTTAATTATTCAATATAAGAAGCTGGGATCAACTGGTCAGTGGGGGGGCCCACTCTAAATACTGAGGAGTCCTCGAAACCTCGCGATCGCGTTCTCCATTTTTTTCAACTTTTATTTGATTGTTCGTTTTTGTTAATAAAAATTGTAATTGTTAATAAAATATAACTTATTGTTAAGACACATAACGAAAATACAGATAAATATTGTTTTATTGAACTTTTTAACTTAAGAAACCGTATTTTCCAACTAAAAATATTATCAAGTCGGTAGAGTTAGCAAAAGTCGGTAGTGTGTTTAGGAGCGTAATATATTTAAAGGTCTCAAATTGTAAAATACGGAATATGCAAGATTTTTTCCTTCTTAAAATAAATCTATTGTTATTGAAAGACAATGTAGTCAAATCAGTTTTTTGACCAAATTTAAAATAACAGTTACAAGCCTTTAAAGTAGTCAGTTAGAAAGGGTCATATCTGATATTTATTTTGACGTCAAAGTCTATAAGCTACATACAAAGCTCAAACTAAATATCGTTATGAAAGAAAGAGATGGTGAAAACTTAAATCGCTGATATCTTACTTGTTTCTTAAAAGAATTCAGAGATTTTTTTCACTCTGTATATTTTTAAGCCCAGGATCTAATTTGCATTCAGTAAATTTTGTTTTATACGCATTTTGCCTAAGGATCTAAAATAACTGATGTCAAATATGTATTTTCTTAAAATGTTTTTGAGACTCCCTCCTTTGCTTGCCTAATTTTAACACAACGGCAGTTTCACACTGATTTTCTCAAAGAATCAGACTGGCCCGTTTGTGTCACAGCACATCTCGCGAGGTCTCATTATACGTCAACTTGTTGGGTGGCAAAACTGACAACGTATCATGCGATAACAATGAATAAGCCAGTGTTAGAAATTTTCGATTTCTTTCTGACAATTGTTGCCGGATACAAAATCACCTGCCGTAGGTACACACGAAATAAAAGTTGCAAGTTGTCGTTTATTGCGCGACATTCAACAACCAATGGTTGTAAGAACTAAGAAGCAGTAAGCACATATCGTCGTAAGTCATATATTGAGTAATGAGACAAGAGAAAAAGTACGCTGATTGGAACGATCTAGTTACATATAATGTACGGTCCCACGGGGTGGCGCAACCGTGCGGGAACTGTACAATAAGCATCTCGTAATATACATGACTACCATCGACAACGAGTACATATAAGGTTCATCTGATCTAATATCTTACTTTGTAACCCTCGAATTTGCGAATTGAATTTTTTTTTATATTTTTGCAACTTTTTTTTTTAACACTGACATCACTGGCTCCGACACAAGTATCAAAATAAAAAAAAAATATTTTTAAGCACCGAAATGTCGTTGAAACCGTCAGATTAAGATAGGGGGTGTTGAAAAATACGCGAAAGAACACTTCCATATAAAGCACTGATGATTTAAATGTATGGTAAGCCTGTAACAATATAGAAAAACAAAACCTCATTTTATTTTCATAGCCAAGCTTCCCAGGTATTTTATGTAACATTCAACTAAATGTTATAGGCCTCGCTGTCTGAAATCGTCCAAAATTTTTCAAAGTAAACAAATTTTTCAAAGAAATTTCTTTTTTGTAACCTTAAAATCGCTGTAGCGTCTTATCCACCGCTAAATTAAAGAACTGCCCTTATTATTTTTTTCAACATTTCTACATCTCTACCTCACGTTTCTACATATCTACAAAACGTACTAGATTTCCACGACGATCGAGGTACTATAAAAATAGCACCCTCACCTTCGCGGCTATTATATGGATTTTGGTGCTAAGAATTACCTAGTTTGGAAGAATTAAAAAGTTTGATTTCTCGTTTTGTAGAGAAGTCAAGTTTAAAACGATGAGCGAGAAATTTTAGCACTTAAATAATAACATAACAAGGACTTTACAATATTGTAAATCTAGGAAAGATTTCATTGTATCTATGCTATGTTCGCCGAAAAAAATAGTTGGACTAGACCCGGAAATTGTAAGATTAAACTTTAATGTCAAAATTTAAACGATTCGGTAGGTATATGCGGTAGGTTTGTAGCTGAACCTAGGGCACTACGGGCTCCTATTGCAACACGCTCGAGCTTCTCATATGAGGTCCAGCGCAGGAGTTAACATATTAATATGTAGTTAATTATCTGGCGAAGGTCGTTTGGAATTTAAAGTTTATTTGGAGTTTGGAACGCGGTCAATGCCTCGGCCTCCCGCGTGTTGTAACTCGCGGTGTTAAACACAACCCGACAGCCTCCACTCTCTAGTCTATACACTCACATACGCTCACCTCCGAGGACCGACAATCTGATGTTTACACTTGCCTGTACATGTCCTGTGACAGTACTAGTCTTTATGGCGCTTCCAATAGCTACAACTGACTGAAAAATGCTATATTTTATAGTTACAGCCTGCTGATGGCTTACAGAATCAAAGGACTAAATTTGAGTAGGATACTGTCAGAAAAAAAAACGTTTGTGCCGTAAAAACTTTTTACGGCACTGTGAGCATTCTTATTTTGCATGGTTAAATTAAAGGTTAACTTGCCGTACAAAAATATTATATGTCCAAAATATACTTTCTGACTACCGGAACTTTAAATTTCTCACCAGCGCCCAGCTGGACGGCTTAGAAGTGAAATCATACAACAAAATCTTATTGTTTTATGCTCATCTGTCTGGTTTACACGTATTAAGTAGATAAGTAGTTGACTAAATTTTAACTTAATTTGAAGTCATTTAACCTACCACTTGCTACTAAATTTTGTGCTTACATGAAGTTAAATGACTTAAAATTAAGTAAGAATTGAATTACCTAGTTATCTACTTAATAACTGTAAACCAGACATGTGTCTACACAGCGTCATTTTTATGACAAGAAAGAAATAATGACCTCTTCTGGCTCAATATGAGTCACGTATTCGCTAATGAGACGCAGTCGGATACTAGTGATATAAATAATGTTACAGTTTAAACAGATTATTGAACAAAAGAAGATTCGTGGAGAAATATTAAGGACGATGACGATTCCACACAATACCTTCACATCGAACGACATTTCGCGAGAATTACGAAACCAGCGATCGATGAATGACATTCACATAAAAGGACAATACTTAAAAAAAATAGCGCATACGAAATACACGGAGAGTTTCGGACTATATTAAGAAATAAATAAATGCGAGCGCAGTCTTAAATATATATTTAAGACTGCACTCGATATTTCAGACTAACCAACGCATCTATCATTTACGCGAATCCGAGCCTCGAGGTTACTCGAATAGTTGGCGTGCGCGGTTTTTGTTTACGTTGTAAAAGAATTTCTTAGCCAATTGTGAATGAGGTTTTATCTCACGGATCGTGAGTAGGCTTAAGTTCTTATATTATAATGTTTAACAACAAGCGCTTTTGTTTGTGTGTCATGTTTTTATGTGTGTGTGTATATGTATGCTGTACATTCGTTAGATAGCAAAGGCATATTAGTTGCGAGACGCAGCCTGGCATCGGCAAGCGCCAGCAGAGCGACAGGTCCAGGTCTCGTAGACCTGGGTCTACTGGATCAAGTGACCAGTAGGTCTACTAACTAGTAGACTCTAGGCAGCTCTAGTACGACGTAGAGCTGACGGACCATTTCCAACATTCAACATCAGAGCCGGTTATATAACGTCGCAGAGAAAGGACAATGTGTGTTATTGCAACTAGATTGTATCAGAAGAAGGCATCATACGCCGGAAATATATAGGAAGTTGTAAGTGGTCCAGTGTGCATGAACCATGACCCTCGTTATAGACACAGACACAGTTATGACGAACGTAAAAAGATTCGGGCTGAGACTACGTACATATATTAACATAAATTTTACATGATAAATACAATGATTGGTAAAGTCAAAGAAGAAAGTGAGGGCTGAGTTTTGAAGTATGGACTAAAAATGATAGCATAGGGCCTAATTGTGTAAGAAGTTGATGACTACATTACGTGTTTGGTCGATGATAACAATTAACTATTTTAAGGTAAATGATATTTTAAATGTCATCTCGAGAATTCGCTGTAGTGGAAAGAGACTCATTAGAATGTAATAGCCGGGTAATTTTGGAGTCATTACAATATTAGGAAATGTATTCGGTCTATTCGTCTGTCCGTGTTGCGACAGAACAGGTCGGTCGAACCCGCTCTACTGTCCTACAACCGGGGGAGACTTGTCTAAAGTTGCGATGATCATGATCAGAAATGCAAATGAACATGAATCAAGTGACACCGTTTAGTCGTAGACAGCTGAAAATGATGATCATTACTCCTGTGGGAGATGTGCACGATAAACAAATGTCAAGTGAATTATGAACATGAAATTATGAAATGAACAAAGTTATGTGGTAGACTCTGATGTTGAGCAAGTCGGGGGAGCTACTGCAGTACCCACTCAAACATTATGATGGAGCATTACGTATGTGATATTGTGTAAATCAAACAGATTAACGAAACGTGTCGTCGACCTCTGGCCCAGTAGCCCCGTGGCCGACAGACGGTGGTTATGGTCCGCTACTGCCGCGCGCCGACAGCACGCGTGCCGGCGCTTGCGCCACGCCGGCTACCGCAGACGGTCCCGGCTGAACTCTGCAGGGATCTCGGGGCCCGGCACACACCGGAGACGCATCGCCCGCGGCCGCGACGTCCCAGACCGCCGTGCGCCGAGATCCGGCGTTACATAAGGGTCTATTACAAAAGCGCTCCTAGCGCGTTACGTGACGGCCGCGGGCGAGATGATGGTGGCGTACTCACGTCGATGGGCTGGAGCGCGTCGTCGTCGGCGAGTTGTCGGCGCACGCGCGGGGCGGCGGCGGCGACGGTGAGGCACGCGAGCGCGAGGAGCAGGGAGCGTGCGGCGACCATGGCTGCGGAGCGAGCACTGCCTCCGCCGCCGCCGACCCGTCGCGCCGCGCCGCCGGCGGTGGGGCGCTGTCGCAACCGCCCGCGACCCGCCGCGCCCGCGCCGCAGGACCACGAACCTTGAGGGTGCATGTATGACTTATGAGCATCCGTTACTGAAAAATAGATGCTCTCCTAAGAGCATGAATAGCGAATCGTAAAAACTTAAAGTCTCTACCATATATGAGATCATATCACCCCTTGATATCGTCTCAGTGGTTGGATACCGCTGACCGCTGTCGATACTGGCGCCACTGGAGATACATTGGTGGGTCAAAGTTTGCTAAAAATACCACATTTCAAATAAACTTCTGAGATTAAATCAGAGAAAACTTTATCTTAAGGGTCAAACTCTTAAACTAGCCAAGTACTCCGTCCTAGTTCCCAGACCTCTTAAGATGTAAGCGGTATAGTTACGCCGGCTGGCCAACACTGACCACCCCCAATAGATTTTTCACTTCACTCACTCTTTAAAATATTGTTACGTCGAAGTCTTTAAAGTAAAAAATGATGTGTAAAAATTTATAAGATTTTGTAAATATGACATAGAAATGAATGTTTAATCCAGGTCAAGCTAATTGACTACGCTCGTATTTAATAAAGGGGAATGTAGACCACGGACCGCCGCGCGCCGGTCGCAACCCGGGCGATGCTAATTTCTATTACGAACACGAATATTATGTTTGTTTCGTTCGCGCAGTTATTAAATAATCGCATAATGTTATTATGTTTATAACGAGGTGGATATTTCGTCTTCTATTTCGTATTTTATTTCGCCGTACCTACAACGACTTCTAGAATTTTATCGGCCTTGCCTGGATCTAATGTTTTCCTCAATATCCCTTTCCCCTCGTGCTTATGATGAACCTCACATTCCATTAATTTCTTCTCATGAACTGTAGCGTAACTTGAATGGAACTTCTGTGTTTCGAGGCCCAGTCCTCAACTTTACATGTCACATGTAGCAGTCTTAGCATTAATTCAACGATGACACGCCGAGCGGTCGTCGGTACCCGCCCTGCTTGTGTTCGTCCTAATGTTAATTTCTCGCACGTACACATACCAGTCTTGTAACACGTTACAATTCGTAATGGCTCATAATTCTCGCGTTAACAACTGAGGAGATAACGCCGGCCTACTTCATAAGTTGATTTTAGACTTTTCTTTTTCTATTCTTCTGTAATAAATGGCCTATAACCTCCTGGTCACTCAGAATGGCATAGGGCTACTATGTGTCTGGGTTTCCACGGATTTATTCTAGTTAGAAGGGCTGTCCGAGGGGTTTATGAAAAAAGTCTGGTTAATTGAGATTCAAAATATTTTTTCAGATTTACATACATAACTTCGTCTTAATACCAACAGGTCTTTATTCTAGTGCTAGAGTAATATATATTATATACTTATATGAAATTCCGTGCCAACTTATTTTGGTTTGACTAAATAATTTAAATGAAATTGCCGAAAAAAATGAAAAGGCTGTAAGGAGATCAGTCATTTCTTGTTTTTATTCTTTCTTAAGACTCTCCAAAGAAGTTTAGAGGGTCTCGTTATCATAACGCAAAAATTTCTTATGCAACGTCATATAGGCTTTAGGGTTGGATGCAGTTTTCCTCACTTATGTATTTGTTTTTTAATGGTTACGGAGACTGGAACTCCTGCGTGTTGTAATATGTTGTGAGTTGTAACATATTATTGTTTAAGACCTCATCCGGCTTGGTAAATACGTCTCTCACTTGCGACGGATTTTACATAAAAATGTACAAACAGTTAGTTAAGTTAATCCATAGTGACAGAAGCGTGCAGACGAGCTACTTTGTGCAGCTTGCACATACCACAGAACAACAATTTTTGTAAAATAATGTATTAATAAGTCAGTGAATAATCTATATTCCTCTTGATGTCATATAGTAATTCTGTAAACTTATTATATCTTTTAAAAGTAAAAAAATAGTCAAAGCTTGTTAAAAGTGAATTTCTAATATTTTGAGGAATAGACATACAATTGCTACAGACGCACAAGGACCCGAAGTAATTTGGGAGTAATGTAGATTTTTTTTATTATGATATGATATGATATATATTACTCTAAATAACAATACCCAATGAGGTCATGGGAAGTCTGTAGTGACCTATGAGAAAAGTTGATTTATAGCTAAATTGCGAGTCTAAGTAAGTTGGTCGTGTCGGCGTTATGTCAAATCAACCACATTACATCAAGGTCATCGACAGTAGACGGAACTGACTCTGTATCAATTTTTTTGCAGCCTCTACATAATCGTCGATGTCTGTTGTCCGTCATTCGGCACGATCGTCGTTCAAGCGTCCACCGCGTCCACATGATCGGCCGTAGTACTTCGTCAAGTTACCGATCAAAGACTAATATAAAGGAATATCGATGGATAAAGGGGACTGACTTACTTCTTAACTTTGCTCGCGTACGTCATCTATATTCGCCGTTTATGATGAAGAATAGATAAAATATTACGTACATATAGCTCCTATATGTGCCCCGTATGCACCGAGCATGAACTTCGACATTTGCACAAGACAGGACGGGTAGAGTTTTAATTTATTCACGGTTTTACCAAACGGCGTATTCTGCAGTTCGGGCTTAGGCAACGTGCCACCTCTAATTACCGTGCAGTGTACAATACCCACCATTACACGGCGATTGTCTGGGAACGTTCACGAGAAACAATCGTCCGTATAGATTGATCAATCACTGGATTATTAAGGCCCGTATTAATTGTCAGCGCCTCGTACCTGAGAGCGTGATCAAAAAAGTTTGAGATGCTGTTTTAATTCTTAAAGAGACTTTTATGAATGAAAACAGCATCTCAAAATTATTTGATCATGCTCTTAGTATTAAGCGCTGACTTTTAATACAGGCCTTAGAATTAAGAGCTTTATCTGTACCTCATATACTTTGTAGATAATAAGAACAAAATATGACGGAGCTTACACGTTCAGTCATCAATTAGTCAGTCACAGATTGATATCAAATTGATGCCAGATATTGTCACCTCATACTTAATTTATAAATGTGAATGTTTGTGGCTTAGTCACGCCGCAACTGCTGGACAGATTTTGATGGGGAATCAATTCACAAACCGGGTATTATTAATTGTCTTAGATAACAGGATACCTTTTATTATTGATGTAATACTTTTTTTTACTGTCATGATGGCGAAATATTCAGTCACTTGAATATCTGTTGACACGACTGTTGTACCTATACTGTTTATTATTTTCAATTTTTCGATTTCAACTTAGCACGTGTTTTAAAATTATAAACACGAGTTAATAATTACAGACAAGGTAACCGAGCATTTTATGCAGGTATTTAATGTACTATAATGCTCATATTAGGTGGTAACGGTGTTGCATACCAAAATAACGACTATTAGTTGTTGAATAAAAAAACATATGGTAATCTGCCACATCACCTTGCCTTGGGAAGTTTAGACAACTTCCGGACTTTCAAACACTTTTTATTATTTATAATAATTCATAATTCATTTATTTGCTCAGAATATGGTACAAATAGGTGTTACATCTTTTTTTAAACTTCAACATGATTAACTGTTTCCAACCTGGTCAATGATCATAATAATATTCGACGACCTCTGTGGCTTAGTTGGTAAGCGCGTTGGTAGCTTACGCCGGGGGTCGCGGGTTCGAATCCCGCCGACGGA
>JAOTAV010047174.1:0-16869 GCA_026546445.1 Cyclargus thomasi
TGTGTTACAGGTACCAGACAACGGAAATATATTTAATACTTTTATACTATACACATATTTAAGATTTTTATTATGTGATACATATATTTAATACACATCCAAGACCCAGGAACATTGAAAAACTTTTTGCTCCGTCGGCGGGATTGGAACCCGCGACCCCCGGCGTAAGCTACCATCGCGCTTACCAACTGAGCCACAGAGGTCGTCATTGTTCTTTGAACTTGACAGCTAACGATTCGGCGCGAACTAGTGTGCGAGGTTCATTTCGTAAATCAAATTCTTAGATTCGTTTCCTTCGGTTTTGATTGTATGTCCACCAGAGTGACGATGTGAGTTCGAGGCGACATTAAGTCGAACTTAATGTCGCCTGGAACTCACCTGCGAGTACAGAATAGGCTACCATTACTTTAATAACTATCATTCCCTTCCTTTGTGAGATTCTGATGACTTCATTGTCCGTGTTGCGGGTGGTCCTTAATCGAGAGATTACGGTCTTGTCTTAACGCGCTCAAAAGTTCTGGGTATTTGTTAATTATGATGTAGAACTTCAGAAGGTGGACGTCTGGCCTGACCATAATAAATGAGAGATGAGAGAACCGCTTAATTAGGACATATAAGCATATTGTGATATAATTTATATGCGAAAGTGTTTATTTTAATACCTTCCTTACCTGAACCTCGTCACGCCCAAACGGGCGAACTGATTTTGCTGAGGTGTGGGGATACTTTGAGTCCTGGAATAGGACATAGGACTCTTTACTCCTGGAAAATGTGCGGTTCCAGCGGGATAAACGGATTCTGGCGTAACCGAATAGGCGTGAAATAATTTTAGGCTATATTTTTTTATTCCATCTAGAGAATTGGCAGTTAGCAACATACTTGAAACCAAAGAGAAGTTTTAAAACTTTCGCAATTTTAAAATCAGACATGAATATTTCTAAAATACCGAATTTTGTTGATGTTTTCGTATATTTCTGATAATCGTAATATTTTTAGGCATCATGTGTTTATGTTTGCATTGCCAAAGTTCGGAACAAAGTTTTTTTTAAAAAGTAGTATTAAAACAAATAAGATAAAAGCAATGGTAGAAATTGGGGATTTGCCAGATATTTAAAGTTCGTAAGGTCTATGACCAGTTTATAAATGGACGATGTTTTCATAATTTATTTTTAAATTATTCGTCTCTCACCGAGACAATAATTTAACAGTACTTGGATATAATATGTTCAAATTAATGTTAATTAGAAAATGTTAAAATTTAAAAACGGCTTACAAAATGTTTAATAAAAATGCTTAAGATTTAAACACTTTTGTGTCAGCATGTAAGTAAATCATGTGAGACAACTGGTTATTTGTTAGAAGGAAAATTCAGAAAATATTTTTTGGTTACTTAATAATATGTGACCACTAATCAAATTAATGGAAAAACACAAAACGATAATTCATTTCGTTCGCATATCCTTCGTAACCAACATGATAAAAGCCTTAAGAAATATTAGCAGACATAAAACATTAATTGTGTGGATTTGTTAATGAATTGTTATTGCTTCTCATAATTGATTGGATGATGTTGGTGAACAATCAAGTATGGATGAAGAGAGCGGCCAAGCAGATAAAATAGGGAAGATGCGTGTAAAACAAAATTTGTTGAATGCAAATTATTATGATAGTTGGCTAAAAGAATCCCAAAAAATCTCTGAATTATGTTGAGAAATAAGCAAGATATTAGCGATTTGAGTTTTCTACCCATATCTTTCTCTCAAAACGGAATTTAGTAAAAACTTAGTAGAACTCTGCGTTTTAGACAAGTCGTAGAATTAAATTTACCCCAATTTCCAAAGCTTACCTTCAGCCTAGCTGAAACAGCTTTAAATCATTTTAACCCCTTATCACACTATAAAACGTCCAAAAATATAACCGTTTCCAATTAGACCCCTTGTTTGGAGTTCCCTATTTCGGGCGTTCGGAAAGCGAGTGGTCTCTCGACACGGTTTCATTACTGAGGTAAATGAGATTTAAAACCTACTTGACACCCCGTTTTAATTTGCCCCCGATGTAATGGGGACGTCCGACGTCGAGGTAGATATGCAAGATCTTTAAACGACTCTTAAAACAAGTAAAAGAACATAATGTTATGTCTATTTTAAAATCAATGATTTTAATGGCGACAACACTTTGGAAAAGGGTGCCTTACAGGTGACTAAAACAATTATGTATGTGGCGGTGCGGACAATAAGCGCAATAATCCTGCATCGCGCTTTCGAAGATTTCTTATTCCGACACTATATATACGATGATTGAAATGTATCACGACGGGGTCACCAGTGTAGGAATGTGCGTGGTCAAAAGAAGATCTTCCGACCGGGCGAGGTGTTATGCCCGGCCAGGCCGAAGCCCACGTATTAGCTTTAAGTCATGACACTGTTATTGTCTATATTTTTGGGAAAATCCCCGTGCGGCTCTATTACGCCGGGTTGACGTCCCTGAACCGGTAGTAGGCACCGTAGTATACGACGCTCAGAAATGTTTCTTTTTCAATATTCTGAATAAAAGATTTTGAAGTTTCTTAAAACGACATTAATTTCTATTATAACAGTGCTATCAGCAACGAAATTTTGTTAACTGTTAGAGTAACCTAAAACTCTACCTACCTTTAATCACAATTACAACAGAATATTAAGATGACATTAGGGTGGGTTCTCATGGATGCTGGTCACGTATAGAGGGACGCCGTATTCCTTTAGGGCTTAACCAATCAACTACTGAAGCCTTCAGAGGGAAGGAATAGAAACGAAGGTGGAAGACACGAATATTTTACACTACAGGCTGTAACAAAATAAAAGGATAACACCATAGATTTCTAGTACCCATGGTGTTGCACTTCTGCACTCTGTAGCGCTGATAGAGTTTTTTTTCAAAACCTGGATTTTTTTGTGATGGGGTGCTTGCTAAAATTTTATACTGTTGCAGCGCTCCTACTTTCACGGTTTACCGTATACCTAGACCTGGAGTTTGATCACTTTGCACCCTTATTCTCAATGGGACTTCCAAGCTAATTAAGTTGCAAAACCTTAGGTCGTTTAGTACTTAAGTGTTTTTGCCCAAACGCCGCTTAAAAATAAAAAAGAAAAGTTAAATGCGAGGAGATTTTTTATCCTTTATCGCGTATTAACGAGTCCCGCACATGTTAATTGACTTGGGAACTTTTTGTAGTGTGTGGTTTTAAGTGTTTTAGGACTTTTGTCACTCAACCGCGGTACAGATGAAAAAAGTTAACGGGATGATAAATCGCTGTCGATAGCTTTAATTAAAATGTATGGCAAATAAAATTAAGAGATTTCGCTTATCACGGTTAGTTTTCGTTTGGATGAGTCATGAAATTTTGATTTAAGGACGTTCTACAGGACGTGAACAAACATCACGCGAAGGTGATGATGCAATGCATTTTCAATTTCACGCCATGAACAAGGTGCATTTTAGATATTAATGTTGTACTCGTACATCGTCATGTTTGGCAAACCTTGATGTCAAACACGACCTTGATGCACTCCAAATTGCAACCTCAGTTCATGGCGTAAGATTGAATTGAGGGTGCATCTTAGATATTAATGTTGTAAATAGAGTCCATTGACTATATCTATTTTCAATCGTCCGCCATGAACTGAGAGTGCAATTTGGATTGCATCAAAGTGCACCTTTGTGTGATGTTTGTTTCCACCGTATAGAACCTCCATTGGCGGCAAACTTACCTCTTTCATATTGAGAAGTCACTTAGGTTCGGTTAGTGGCGTGGACACACTCATCATACAGGTATAGGTTTTTTTTATATTAGATTTAAAAGCTAAATTCAACCCATACACAAATCTATTTAATTAATGGGGAAGATGTGCTTGTTTGTGTTTGTTTGCCTTTCCTTCACGCCCTTATGAAGAAACCAATCGACTTAATTTTTGACATACATCTACATGAAAGAATGGAGACGCGAGCCGAAAGGAAAATTTGGTTCTGAAAATTTGGTATATATATATATATTACAAGCATTTTTCGATTTTAATGCGAGCATAGCCGAAGGCAAAGTCTGACTGTGTATATATTGTACTTTTTTCTTGATATCAAAAACCTATTGTAGTAATGAGTATTGAAAATATTTATAATAATTGTAAGTTACTATGAAATACCTAGCACGATAATAAATAAGCTTATCTCTATCGCGTGCTGACGTCGATTTAGTAATTAAATAAAGACCCGTATCGGCGGATCTTGACACGAACTATCTGCATTCGGATCCGAATCCACTAATTCTGTCGGTCACACTATTCCTAAATATTTTATAGCCCCTGGCACTCTGTAATAGTGTAATAATCTGTCGGTGAAAAGATTTTTGAAATTGGTTCGGTACTTTTCCTTTTTATTCGTAACAAACATACAAAAATAGAAATCTTTTCTTATTTATATTAAAACAGTGAGATTAATATTTTTAAGTTTTTTTAAATGTTAGTATATTGTACTTGTTTTTATGTTATATAATAGACGTTTTTAAAATTTAAACTGTTAATACTCCAGGTAGCCGTGTCACAGTTAATTTACTAGTACGCCTGCCAATGATTCTATATTATGTGTAATTAATATTTAAATATTTCTTTGTGTAAAATGGTTTATGAAATAATTATGAATGACATATAAATAAATAAATTAGTGCGCTAATCACGCCGAAACTGCTCAACAGATTTTGACGAAATTTGGTATAAAGACAGGATGTTAAGTGGTCCGGTATACCTGAAGTCTGGCTGAGAATTCAATGCATACCTACGGAATTTCCAAGCCCGGAGTCCCCGATGAAAAAAATATTAATAAACCAATTCGCCGAACAACGGTTTCCAAGAAATCAAACAGCAATACAGGATAATTCGATTATTTATATTAATAAAGTAATTCTTATTAATTAACAATAATATAATATCACAATACTTCAAAAAGTCTTTATAATGCGATAAAACAATCTATAATAATATAAATAAATATTGAATATACTGTAATTTTATTATAAAATCTTTACAACATGCACTTAATATTTAATGCCTTCTAAGCAAACATTTTTGATCGGCACTTGCAGTGGCGTAACTATACCGTTAGAGGCCCGTGGCAAATTCGTTTTCGTCCCACTATGTCAATCCAATACAAAACACGTCAAGCCATTATTTAAAAAAAAATCGCTTGCAACTTGCCTCGGGGGCCCCTTCCGGCTGGGGGCCCGTGGCATTTTGCCGGCTTGTAGTTACGCCACTGGGTACTTGTGATGTAAAAAATCCCGGGCGAATTGTGAGAAGTAAAACAAGGACACTTAGGGCCTGTTTCACCGCTTACAGATAGTCTATCCACAACTTTATTTGAGAGATTCTGTCAAAAAATTTGTGGATAGCCTAACAGAAACTTTATCAGTGAGCGGTGAAACAGGCCCATATTGGGTAAACATTTGAAAACTCAAGATCTTCCATATTATTGCTAACAACCTTTAAACAAATTGTATGAAGATCAAGGCACAAACTAATTTAACTCGACATTACCAATAACAAACTTAAGCCTTGCTGTTAGTATTTAGAAAAAAAAAATAAAAAATGGAATGCTAATCTAGGTTTAGTTTACTATAACATTTAATCATTACTTATTATCTTCAACTAGATACTAAAACAAATGTTGTTTATGGTTGTAGCCCCGTAAGTAATATATTCTATATTATAAAATAAGTCGGGTTTTCCTCCTGACGCTATAACTCTAGAACGCACGGACAGATTTCCACGGTTTTGCATTCGTTGGAAAGACCTCGGTCGCCGTGATGTATATAGCAAGAAAAATTTCTGAAAAATTTACCACGCTAACGGAGTCGCGGGCAACAGCTAGTTTTCTATAATGATATCTAAAAAGCTTTTCTATCGAACGGCACATCTGAAGATATAAATGGAAGACGCAGGTAACTTATATAACTCCCGGATTTTTGCGTTTTTAAACGCCTTTGGAACCGAAAAACTATTTGAAATAAAAATAATATAAGTTTGATATATAGCTAGATACACTACCTAGATAATGAAATAGGTAAGTTACAAGATTTGTCAAAATTTTTTGGAAAAAAAAATAGTATAAACTTAAAGATAGCAAAATGTTTGTTATCCGCTTCTTCCACTTATGTCTTCATTTAAATATTCAAACTCTGTCAATCCTACTCTAATAACGTTGTTTCACGTTTGTAAGAATAGGATGAAGCATTGCTATTCGTTCGTTCGAGTCTCGAAACGGTTTAGGCTACAGCTCCAGGCAGGGACCAAATATTGTTTAGCTGAAACGTATTAAAAGAGAAACTAGTAGGAGAATACGATATTATACTAACTGCCAATAGGAAGATTACTTTTACACTCATTCTAGTGCTTTTGGTTACATTAAAAAAAACATAATCCTATGTGAATTATATTTTACCAACAGATACACGAATAATAAAAATCAGTATTTAGCCTTCTCTGTAATTGAAGCGTTACTTAACGAGTTTTAACTACAAATTTATCGAAATATTGTGATTGAATTTTTTAAACAAAAATTTATTTACATACATACATAATACTTAATGAAGACGCCATGACTCATACGTTTAATATAATGATGACACTCCTTTGGCGAAGTCGGATAAATACACAGTATTAAAAATTATAATGTAAAAATATAATGAGTACGTAGGTGCATACATATTTTATATGGGTTACAATCGTTTTATATATCGGTAAATTAATTAACTTTTAATCAGTGCCGGCCTGCTTAGCATGGCCACCGTAGAAACCGTCTCTTCGTTCAGTAGAAAAGGACAATCAGCAGATCGAAAGAAGAAATCTGTCCGTTTATCCCAAAAATCTGTTGGTTTTTCTATATTTTCCTATTTCTACGATGACCACGCTAAGCTTGCTAGTTAACAAGCTCTCGTTAGATCAAATAAGGTAGAAACAAACAAGCTAAGGGAAAGAAATAAACCACAGACAAAATATTCCAGCTAGACTTTTCTAGCTGTCAATCTTCTATAATTTTTCTAGATGTTATCTATTCTAAAGTTAAGAGGTATTGTATGTATCCCTTTATACACAATATAGACTTCAGTGTGAAAGTAGCAGCACAGAAAAAATACTTTCGACTTCTCTACTACAATACCCAGTATAAAGTATGTATGCATCCAATATTTTAAACACTATCAGTACTTAACTACGTATAGATAAGGTATTCATTACATATTGTCTAACCAGGATTAAAAAATCTTGTCAAAGGAAAATGGAAATATATTGTTAAATATTCGCCATTTAACAAGTTACATTCCAGCTCTATCTGTGCTCCATTTGGCGTAATTGGCACAAAACTTTATAAAAGATAATATCAGATTAAGTATGAAATTCCGTGCCAAGTTATTTTGACCGAACGATAGTAACACTATTTAAATTATGCGACACGATAATCAATTTCGGAAAAGGAAACAATATTTTTTCATTAACGATAGATGTCTAATAAAATATATACTTAATATATTAATATACTGATAGAGTTAGTAAATATTTTTTCGTTTAAAATTCATTTAAAATTGTTAAAATTGTTACCATAAATATTATAAGTAATATTGACAATATAAGTAATATAAATAATTCAACAGAACGATTGGAGATAATGTTAAATTCAATGAAGAATTAATGATTATAATATTAGGCTATGTTCACAAGAAAAGTATTTTTAACCACCAAACGTAAGCAAGCTCACTTGCTCAATTATATAACGGAAAGACGAATTTCCCAAGTATGAACGAAAAGTGACAAGTGTTATTAGCAAAAACTGCGCTACGCTCGCTTACGTTTGGTAACTGACTGTTTGGTGTGAGCATAAAGAGAGATAGAAGGGTAGGAAGGTAAAGAGATACTTGAATAGAAATATTTATTAATATCGGTAATAGTCGTTAGTCATTGCGATTGATATCGGGTCGATATATCGTATCGCATAATGTTAAGCGCTCTAAAACCGTCTCAGTGCAGATTTTTCTACCTGGTCAGACCTCCTAACGTTTAGCCGACACACGACCTCCACGCTAGGCCACCGCAGGCCATGGCGCCCACCAGGTAGATAGCAATGGCGACTATGGAGGCTAGGATCACGTACATTTTGATGTTCTTCCAGAATAACGAGCGTTGAAGCGTCCTCGCCGAAGCGCGGTAGGTCACAGACTGGAAAAAAAATGTTAGAAAACGTCTTAGAATTTCTCAGCATATCACTTATATTCTAAAATAAATATCAGGACCATAAACTAGAAGGCATGAGGTATTATTATGCCCTGGCAAGGTTGATTTTTGTATTTAACCATTACCAGAACTTGAGGTTAAAATATATCGTAACTTGTAAAGAATAACCAGTATGTTTCTTACAAGTGACAAATTAGGTAAATTTTTAATATTTTTAAAAATTCACATGAGAGAAAAGAGAATTGATGGGTTACAATAAGTTTAAACTAAGTTACATCATTCTTGTGTAAGTGTGAAACCTTACAATTATTGATAGCTACTATTACTCTTCAAAGAAACCGTTTTATGTAATCATTATAACTTTGTTAAACAAAAAAGAACCGACTTTTGTTTTTATCAGTTCAAAAATATATTAAATACAGCCGAACAAACAATACTTATCGTTTTTGGAAATCGGTTAAAAATACTAAAACCTTCACCAAAGCGTTACAAATTTATTTATTTAAATACCTAATAATTTCTATAAATTGCATCAAAATCGGACAGCCAAACGCAAAAAATTCGCAAAATAAAACGTATATAGATACAATCCAAACGTTTTTTGAAGTCTTAGGTGTAATTTTCTACACTAAATGCGCTAATAAGATTTGAACGAAGTTAATAGACCGGATATAAGTACCTTCAGGTTTAGCCCATATTATAGGCATTCCTATTCGACAGATTAAGAAGTTACCGTCCTGTCGTATTTAGAAGTACATCAATTATTGACCCATGACCACTAATTTATCTCTAAAAATAATTTTTTCTCAGCTTCTAATTGTGTAACAAGATAGTGTCATCGCTCATCAGTAAAAAAGATTCCGATTTCGCCTTTAACTAACGCAAAATATCTATTTATTAATTTTTTCACTTGTCTATTTTTCTGAAAAAAATAACTGTTTACTTATATACTTTTTGTTTGTTCCTAAATAGCTTCGCCGTTCGTAAAGAGATTTTGATCGTTACTTTCGGGTTGTAAAGAGGATACAACTCAAATAAAAGTATTTGTTAAAATGATATTCATATAAAGGTCAAAGATACTTACACTCGTGGCTAAGTTGTCTGCCTTGTCCACCAGCAGTTCTAATTTCTCTCCTCTCATGGCCATGCTATCTGAAATTTTAAAAATAGTCTTGATTAGATTCTTGAAGAATTTGATAGACGCAAGAGTTGTATTTGCATAACGGTTTTAAGGGTTGACAATATTATTCAGGTTTAGTTTATATTCTACAGCTTTCATCCATACTTTACACTAATATTATAAATGCGAAAGATTGTGTTTATTTCTTCACGCCTAAACGGCTGGACCGATTTTGATATAAAGGCATATATAGCTAGGTGTCTTTTTTTCGAATAAACTGCGGGTTATACGGCACAGCTAGTAATCTATATCATTATATCAAATCCTTTGTCCTGAACTATATGCATTTAGGAATCAACGTATAGCCTAAACCACAGATCGTAGAAACATGAAATTTGGGGGCAGTGTTCTCTGTTAGACCAAAGTGATTAATAAGAAGGGTTTTTTCGAAAATCGTCTCCTAAAGATGTTAGAACTAATTAGTATGGAAGAACGCGATTCTGTGGTCCAATCAGATCTAAAATTTGGAAAACCTTGATACATTTCATGGAAGACAAAATACATACATCTAAGGACATCCTACTAATATTATTAATGTGAACTTTCACATTAATAATATTAGTAGAATGTCTGTTTGCCTATAACAACTTGACGCCTAAACTAAAAAATTTGGTATGGAGATACTTTGAGTGCCCAAGAAGAACATAGGATTCTTTTTACCACGGAAAAATTTACGGATTCCGCGCGACAAAAGAATTTTTGCGCAACGTAGTTGCTGGCATCGTATAAATTTCTTTTATTCTAATGAACATATATACGGTCGAATTGAGAAACCTTCTTCTTTTTTGGAAGTCGATTAAAAATAGGGGGAAAACAAGCAGACGTGTCACCTGATGGAAAGCAAGTGCCCTCGCCCATGGACACTTGTTACAAGTGCAATTAGAAAAGTTGCCAGCCTTTTAAGAAGGAAAAGGCTGAGGGAAAAAAGTTATTACTAAGGGTAACATTTGAGGTATTTCCCCATTTTTCAATGGGGGAAAATCTCCAATTTTTAATTCCTTATTCTTTATCTATACTAATAATATAAAGCTAAAGTATTTGCTTGTTGGAACTTGGAACGCGCTAATCTCAGCAACTACTGGTCGGAATTGAAAAAATATTTTTGTGTTGGTTAGTCAACTTATCGAGGAAGACTATAGGCTATATAACATCACGCTACGACCAATAGAAGCCGAACAATAATCAAAAATGTTGTAAAAACGAGATATAAAGTTTCACGCGGACGTAGTCGCGGGCAACAGCTAGTAATTATTATAAATTACGAAAGTGTCTCTGTCTCTTACATCCTCACGCCCAAACCACTGAACCAATTTTGATAAAATTAAATATGGATATAGTTTGAGTCTCTGGGAAGGACATAGGATAGTTTTTAACCCGGAAAAATGTACGGTGCACGCGCGATAAACGAAGTTTAGCGCTACGGAGTTGCGGGCGTCATCTAGTTTTTAAAAGAAATCAAAAAAGCTAAAATAAGTAAAAAATTATGAATTCATAGAGGTAGTCAATAATTAAAAAAATGTTTATTTATGACTAAAATTGCGTACAGTTGCTAGCATATATATACGTACACATATTCGAGTATTACGTGCATATAACAATATTATGTGGTACATAATATTATGATTATTGTCTTTCACTTTTATGCCACTGGGACATACTTAAGTGGCATAACTATAAAATAATAACTAAACCACTAGTATACCATTGTGGTCAGTGTCCAATTATTTTGTTCGGGTCTTCTGTACGATGTATAAAAATCGGACCATTTTTTGGTTGGAAGCCCATACTAGTATTATGCCAACCCCGGCGTCTCATAACAACGCAGCCACTGCTAGGCCGACGCCCATTAAAATGGATGATAATTTCATTGTGAACACGATAATTTCATTGTGAACACGAAAACTTCATTACAATACAGATTATATTCAATTACAATATACAATCGGCAAATCATCTGTATGAAACAACCTTGCAATCAAGGCCGGTATATTTTCTACTATACTCGTATACCTATACGCACTGTACAAAAACTAATAAACGATTGTATAACTTATTAAGTTTAATATGATGCAGTGAAGAAAATATATGTAAATGTAATGTTTATAATAATTAATGTGTATCATAATAAGGTTACATTGTTACAGAGAATTTATGTTTTAAGATTAATTGCTTTTATAATTTATGTAATATTATGCATTATGATCTAAGCTTATTATGTTTTTTTTTCACGCATTTAATAATCCCACTGGATCTCATTTTTTGGTCTTAACTCTATACTATGTTTCGACAGATTGCAAGCATCAACAACATTGAAACTATCAATTCATATTCAAGCCGTTACGCATCTGTAACATTAGATGAGTCATCTGTTTGAAGCAAAAGAATATAGGTGAAGTACTGATAACTACTGTTTGTATGTAGATAAAAATAAATCCCAAGAAACATAACAAAGCATGTTGTATATAAATACTGACTTACTTTTCTAGGTTATTATAATAACTTAATACTGGTCAGATGCTGAATATGACTATCACAGTCATTCTTACTTACAATTTGAAAACTTTTTAAGGCCTCTTTCACTCAGGCGTCAGGCGCGTTATTATCGGTCAGTACTTATATCGCAACTATTTTTGCGACAATAAAAACGCCGGATTGGAAGTTATCTACTATATATAGTGTGGCTTAAATCACGCCAAAACTACTGAATACATTTCTATGAAAATTGATATATAGGTAGGGTGTTAGTTAAATTAAATAATTAGATATATTTTCGAAAATTTGTATATCATAGGAACCGCAGTACGTACATTTTCCTGGGTTAAAACGTATCCTATGTGTTGGCCTAAACTTAAAAGCTATTAAATAAAAAAAGATTAATTCATTCAGTGGTTTTGGAGATTGGTTTATTATATGAATAGGTGTAAAAATAATAGGAATATTTAGCAAAAATAAAATATGCTAATCTATGCTCAAAAATACCTAGTAAGTTAGTAACAACTTGATTTAAAACCAGTTTTGCCTTAGAAATGGATAAATGTCCTGTTTGTCATTAATAATTTATTTCCCTTTTTCTACACAATGTTTGATTCAAACTTACATTCAATATATATTGAATGTTTCAAGCATTCTCCCTTAAGGAGAGATCTTGGAATTTTTGAGACCTCAAAATATTACAAAAATATTTTAGTAAATTATAATAATATATATAAATTACACTTTAACTCTTTTTGTATAATATTATAAAGCTTAGTGCTTAATTTTATAAATATTAAGTGCTGCTGATAATGTCACCATAATCTACAGTAATATACTAATATTATAAAGCAAAACTATTTGTATGTATGGTTGTTTATAACTTTTTCTTGCAAAACCTACTAGGCCAATACCAATAAACAGGATTTAATGTTACTTAATAATATTGATGAGAGCTCACAAATTTGTTTGCTCGCACTAATTGTATATAAACATTAATGTTATCAAAAGCAATTACACAAAATCATTAGTTTACCAAACAAACTAATGACTAATATTGTATATATATGTTCAAACTAACAAGAGAGACACTAAATACTATAAAAAAGTTGCTTGTATTAAAGGAGTCCTAAGATCTTTTATGCTCCCTCAATACTATTCAAATTGCTTACATTGAAGTATACAATAATATTGCTGGATTATAGTTATATTATCTATACTAATAATATAAAGCTGAAGAGTTTGTTTGTTTATTTTAACACCCTAATCTAAGCTGTTTTATTTGCTTACTCAATAGATGGACTGTTGGTTTATACATTTATCAAGAAAGGGTATGAGCTAAGTAACATCATGCTATGACCAATAGGAGCTAAGCAGTAATCTAAAAATGTTGTAAAAATGGGATAATTTATATAGTTTCATATTAACACAGTAGTGGAGTTAACAAAAGCTAGTATGTTGTATTTTTCCACTAAGTTTTCACTCATAGTTAAATGTGTAATATTTAACTAGCTTTGAAGCTATTTGAAATAAAAATTAGCAAAAAAATTAAACTATCATATTTAAAACACATCTTTTTTTGGTTGATAAAACATTTTAAATTCACTTACCAACGTTTTTGACCATAATATTTTTAAGCTCATCCAATTCTCCATGGACTCTTGATATTGTCTCCAAGTCCTTGGATTCACTGTAGTGTTTCATTTCTGTTGCAAGTACTCTGGCAAATTCACTGTTCATGGCATAAGGTATGGCAGTCTGAGCAGTGTCTCCAAAAGATGATATGAATCTCCGTTTGATCTCATTGAGGAAGAGGAATGCTCGTGATCGTTGAAATTTCTAGAAGTTGAAAAGAATTATATACAAAAAGACAAAATAAAGAAATATTAAATTAAAATAAAATACTTACATCATCAGTGATACAAAAGAACACCAACTTATTTTCAGCGATATAATGGAAAAGGTAGTTTCCATGGGAGTAGGTAAGTTTGTCATCATGTGGTGGGATCTTGGATAAGATTTGTTCAGTTACTTCTGTAAAGTTTCCAGTACAAGTGGCATATTTTGCTAAAACCACTGTCCCGCGTGAAACGACACTGAAGAGGATCGGCATTGTCAATAATTGCGATGATTGCTTATTAAATAGAACGACTAAACAAAGAAATTTATAGTAATTTGATCTGCCGTGATTAGAAAACCATGGAACTGTAATATGAAACTACAGAGATTTTGAATGCTTTACAAATTAAAAGTTAGGGTGTTAAGCAATAAATGGTACAAAGGTATCCGAAAAAACTTTATAAAACTGCAGATAACAAGAAAACAATCACAATTTACAACTACACAGCACTTCGTAGACTTCACTTATCATGTCACAAAAATGACAGTCACAGAATATAGTTATAACTCCTGCGAGTCAACTAGGCACTCGGCACGAAATGACAGTTATGTCACCCACCCAGCACTCCTCGCATTCGTCATTTGCGTCGAGTAGCGTTAGCATAAAACAGTTCGAAGAATTCAAACCGAAAATGAATTTTACTGAACATCAAATTTTATGAATTTTATGTCCAGTAGCGTTGACATAATAAAAGTCCTTACTTGTCAATGTTGTTGTTAAGTTTTTGTAATACATTCGTTAAGTTTGTCTTTGTTACTCATTCAGTTATACCTATAGAAACGACGCTGCTAGGAATTACATAATATTTTGGCATTTAATGCAAAACACAAACAAAATACACTCTGTATCTTAATCTTAAAATGTTTTTAACATTTTAAGAGACGTTTTATATACTATTCAAATGTTAAAAAAATTTAAATACACAACTAAAAACGTCTTGGCTAAATATTATCAACTTAAAACTGTCAAATTATATCGTAACTTTACTTACCCGTCCCCGGCCCCGCCCCGCCCCACGTTCCTAGGGCGCGGTACAGTAATTGTGGTTAAGCTAAAATTTTTAACAATTCGAAACTTTTGTAAATTTTTTTAAATAATACCAAAAAAGTACAACTTTTTTATGCGGTCGGTACTTTAAGGAAATGTCAGTTGAGCCCTAAGTTAATTTGCATGAGTTATATATATGACAGTTGTCACTCGTCGTTTATGTCAAATTTTTGACGTCCGTCAAAATGACACATTAGACAATTTTTTTTAATAATAGGGAAAGATATGAAGCAATAATTTGTTTTGAAAGTATCTTGAAAAATTCTTTGGTAAAAATGGTGTTGGAACAAAAACTCGATAATAACTATTTAATTTAATTAATAACAAACATAACAATAAAATATAATAATGTAATTTACTAAACTACTAAATAAACAGTCTCCCTTAGTCAAAGTAATCATCAATATCTATATCTGGATTGAGAATGTCATCACCAAATGGTGTCAAATCAATTTGATCTAAAATAAGATTTTCACACATCTCCTCTAAATCTGTTTCTCCTATTAAAATAGCTCCTTGAAGTCTTCCCTCCTTTAAAACAAACTTTATATATTCCATATTAGGTGTAGTCCGCAAAAGTATTTCATAATCATTCCCTAATCCTTGGCCATTATATTTTCCTAACAACACTACTCTGTATCCAAATAGGTTTGTACAATGTGTAAATAACTCAAAACAAAAGTCTTGTAATACTTCTACATTGGTTACTTTAGCATGCATGGCTTTGGCTGCCATGCCCGCCATCTGGCGGGCCTGAGTCCAAAGTCTAAGCTGAAACCAATGGGGAGCATGTTCCCAATTTGCAGTGGCAACATCACCTGCAGCAAATACACTATCAAGAGAAGTCTGCTGAAACTCATCAACTGCTAGTCCACCATCTATGGCCTTATTTGGCTCTTGGTCCCAGGAAAAATTTACAGCAGGTTCAACTCCAGTTGCAGATATAATGAAGTCACAATTCACATGTCTGCCATTAGTCAATAGTACATTTAAAGCAAATTCACTGTTTGGAGTCTCGGTGACATTTTCTACCTCCACTTTGTATATTATCTCTAGCTCCTGCTCACCATCAATATTTTTAATATTTTCTAGCTTTCTGTACCAATCGGGGCCTAATGCTGCTGATTTTAAATTTTTATTCAGAGACACTACTGAATCCTCTTCGGTAAATATGTGCCTTCTCACCACCGTGTTTGACTTTTTGTTATCAGAGTTGTTATTATTGAAAGTACTTTGCAGAAACTGTGCAGCACCAGGATCTACAAATGTTGCGGAAATGTAGTCATCCCTAATGACCCATACCTTTTGGATGCCTCTTGTTGCATGAACTATTTCTGAAGCTATGCCTCCATTACCAACAATTAACATTTTGCGACCACTCTTTAATTTACTTTCAAAATCTCTGACAGAATCAGTGTCTCTGATTCCCAAAATTCTACTTGAATTCTTTGAATCTGCAATTAACTTCGGTATTCCACCAGTGCAAATACAAATAACATCATATTTAATAATCGTATCCTCATGTGTTACAGCAATCTTCTCCCTTGTATTTAAATGTTTAAGTGAGTCATAAACTATGTTCAAATTTGGGTGGATTCTAAGTAAAGAATTGGCCTCTGTGTCCCGCACATCAAACTTTACTACCGTTTTTGCATAAAAACTAACATTGCTTACATTTTTTACTAATGAAGAGGCAGTTATTAAAACAAGTTTTTCTTCAGGGTGTAATATGGCTAGAGTTTCCACACAAGTTACTCCAGCAATTCCACCACCAACTATTAAATATTTTGCTTCTAAATTAGGCATTTCACTTAAGATCCTTAAACGTAATAGTTTTGTAATATAAGCCTTTTGTTTTAAATTATTTGTAACACAAAACAAATACAAAATAACCAAATTCTTTTTTCTTCTTCGCCTTCTTTTATTTATTTTTTTTTTTATTTTATTTATTTATATGGCGCTTGGCTATAACCATGGCCAGTGTTAAGTAAAGGCGGGAAATCAATTTTCTTGTTCCA